>JAOANK020075920.1:0-19199 GCA_026257165.2 Telfairia occidentalis
TTTAACGTACACTCCCTAAACCAAATTTGAACACTTCAAACTCATTCACCACACTGTCCTAAGGTTTTATCCGATGTCAGCTAGCTGAGGGTCCTAATGGACTTATAGATCATGAGCTCCAACGATCCGAGGTTAACCGGTTAAACTCTTTAACCTAGCTAACCAACATTCGTTAACTAACGGGTCAATCCACTAAAGTTTGTAGCTGCACTCTCCTCACTATAGATATATTTATGTCCATTTGATATAACCATGATTAGTAGGTCAACCCTTCATATGTTGTTTGTAATCTTAGCTGGGTAAAATTATCGTTTTACCCCTGGATTACCTCTTGTTTTTTAAGTACCACTGACCCTCTAATGAACAACTGTTTGTCGTCCAACCACCAAACCGAGTCCCTCTTGGGCCAATGAGAGGGTAGGGCCCCTTGTTCAAGACCTGGAATCAGCACTTAAGGGAACAACCTCTCTACTATCCTTAAAGTCGGGTAGGAATGAATTTCATCTTACATGACTATGTCCCCAGCTATCTACCCTGTCTTACCCCTGAAATGGGAGGCATATTGAGTAGATGCTAATGAGCCTTTCTTACCCATGCAGATCTAAGGATAATCCTGAATAAACAGGAGTTCATAGTTAGCTCAAGATTAAGATCGCGTTACCTAGGTCATTGATTTGAAACTAGTCAGTGTTTATCAGTAAACTGTGTTATAAAGAAACAGTGACTATTTTACAGTTCGGTCTTATGCAAACTCATTGCATAGAATGCCCCCACTTGCATGTCTCCACATGAACGATTTAGGATCACATCATTTGTATCATATACAAAGCGGGCCACGTCCCGTAGTGTCCCCAAGATAAGGTACCCAACCTAATCCTTATACGATAGACCGTTTTGGCTATTTACTTAAACTTGATCCACATTTATGTCTCCACATAAAGTTTAAGTACTCATTTTATAGCCATGAGTTCTTAGTTTATTGGATTTATATAGTTATACTTAATCATTTTATTCAATAACAATTATACTAAATAACTTCAATAACTACTTTATTGATAAAAGAATATGTTTACAACGTTTACATGCCATGCGTTTTAGGACATAAAAACCCAACACATTGTAGTTGAACAACCCATCTAGGAGGTGCATGAGGAGAAGAAGAAGAAAATGTATTGACAAAATTTCAAGAATAAGAACACAATGGAGAGAAACAACTATGCACTAGAAAAGTGGCTGCATCGTTTGTGTTATGCTAGGCCATTAACTCATTGAACGAAGTTTTCAACCTATTAAACCATCAGTTCAAAAAGCCCCAGTGCTGAAGATAAAACCTCTGGCTTCGCACCTCAAATATGTTTATTGAGGCATAGATAACACATTACCTGTGATTATTGATTCAAATTTAGAAACTAACTTGGAGGATTCGTTTTTGCACGTGCTAAAGAAGCACAAGAAAACGGTAGTAGACATCAAAGGGCATTAGTCCTTCATTTTGCATGCATAAGATTAGACTAGAGGATGAGGTCCAGAAATGTGTTGATGCCCAAAGAAGATTGAATCTAATTATGAAAGAAGTAGTGAAAAAAGAGATTATTAAGTGGTTAGATGTAGGTATAATATATCCCATCTCTAACAGCAACTTAGTCAGCCCAGTACAATGCATGCCAAAGAAAGGGGAGATGACGATTATGTCAAATGAGCAGAATGAAATTATATCCACTAAGACTCTCACAGGGTGGAGAATATGCATGGATTATTGCAAATTGAATAAGGTAACAAAAAAAAGTCCATTTTCTCTTCCATTTATTGACCAAATGTTAGATAGAATGGCAGGGCAAAAGTTTTACTATTTTTTTAGACGAATATGAAGGAAACAACTAGATCACGATTGCCTTTGAACACCAAGAGAAGAAAACCTTTACATGTCCATATGATACGTTTGCTTTCAACCGAATGTGTTTCAAATTATGCAATGTTCCATCAATGTTCTAGTGTTGTATGATGGAAATCTTCTCTAACATAATAGAGCACACAACTATGGTATTTGTGGACGACTTTTCAGTTTTTGGTGAATTTTTTAATTGCATAATCTAGAAAAGGTTCTAAAATGTTGTGAGGAAACAAATTTAGTTTTCAACTAGGAAAAATGTCATTTCATGCTACAATAATGGATTGTGCTTAGGCACAAAATTTCTAAAATAACGATAGATGTTGATTACTCCAAGATAGAGGTAATCGATAAACTCCCCCCTTCTTGAGTTAAACAAATTTGTAGCTTCCTTGGACATTCAGGATTTTACAAGCATTTCATTATGGTCTTTCCAAATATTTCAAAACCACTATGTGCATTGCTAGATCAGAATCAAGAGTTTGAATTTACATACTAGTGTGGAAAGGCATTTGAATTGTTGAAGCATAGTCTTATGACACCCCGAATAATTACTCGAACATATTAGGAACAACCATTTGAGCTAATGTGCGATACCAGTGATTGGGCTGTGAAATCAATCTTGGGACAAAGAAAATGAAAAATTCTACACCCCATTTACTATGCAAGGAGGACCTTGACCGAGGCATAGAGTAACTGTACCACCATGAAGAAAGACATGCTAGCAATAGTATTTGCCTTCGATAAATGTGGAGCTTATCTAATTGGAACAAAGGTAATAGTGCAGATTGACCATGCAACAATTTGATATCTCATGGTTAAGAGAGATGCTAAGCCACGACTAACTCGTTGGATCCTATTGCTTCAAGAGTTTGATATAGAAGTTGTAGATTAGACAGGAACAGAGAATCAAATCGATGATCATTTATCAAGATTGAGCCATGAGGAGGAAAATACGAATTACTTAGGATTCAAGAGAGATTTTCGGATGAAAACTTACTGGTGGTAATTGAGAAAAAAGCACCATGGTACGTTGACATAATTAATTACCTAGTTAGTGGGCTTATTACAGACGAGTTTAAAGGACAACTTCCAAAGAAATTTTTGTTTGAAATGAGGAAGCACTTTTAGGACCAGCCATTTTTATACCATTCGGGTTCTAATAACATTTTAAGAAGATGTGTTAAGCAGAAAGAAGTTAAATGCATTTTGTGGCACTGTCATGCATCACGATACGATGGGCATCACGAAGACCAGAAGATTGTTGCAATCATAGTATGATTGGCCCTCGATCTTTAAGGACACACACGCCTTTGTGAAGACCTATGATAGGTAACAAAGAATTTGTAACATTTCAAATAGGAACGAAATGCCTTTAATTTCATTTTGAAAATAGAAATTTTCGATATATGGGGAATAGATTTCATGGGTCATTTCCTCCATTGCAAGGACATCTCTATATTCTTCTTGCAATGGATTACATATCTAAGTGGGTTGAAGCAAGTTCATGTGCCTAGAAAATGCGAGGAGTGTAGCTAAGTTTCTAAAGAAAAACATCTTTTCACGATTTGGAACCTAGAGTGCTAATTAGTGATGAAGGCAGTCACTTAATTAATAAAACTGTGGAGAAGCTTCTAGGAAAGGACAAAGTGAAGCACCATGTTGCTACAGCCAACCACCCACAAACCATTGGTCAAGTAGAAATTTCCAACAGAGAAATTAAGATGATCTTAGAAAAGACTGTTAAAGACAATAGAAAAGACTAGACAAAACTCTTTAACGACACCTTGTGGGCATATCACATCACTTTTAAAACGTCAGTGAAGTTATCGCCATATAAATTATTCTTAGGCTAAACATGCCACCTTCCTGTAGAGTTGGAGCGACAAGAATGTTGGCACTTCATGAACTAAAAGAACGAACAGGGGTATGCTATGAGAACACAAACCTGTATAAAGAAAAAGACTAAGAGATGGCACAACAATGTAACACTAAAAGTGAAAGTGTACAATTAGAAGTTGTAGTAATGCAAGGTCGATCCACAAGGATAAGTTAACAAAATTCACCTTTAAAGCTTATTGTTTAGGAGAATTAGAGTAACAAAATTTTAGAGTTTGTTTAAGGACCAAAAATAGAAAAATGAAACCAAAATTAAATGTAGAGGCAGCTAAGAACACTTTGTAGAATATTGGTTAAATAGGCTAGGGTTAGGGAGTTTGCAGTGCTAAATGCTATAAGATGCATTAGTAATTCTTACGCTATCTCATAAACACAGAACAACTCTTATGCTTTTCCAAAGCTATACATTAGATTCCATTTCCATGTCGACTTATCCTTTAATCTCAGGTGTTCTTTTAATGTGCATTAGGAGGAGGTTATTCCTAAAACTCTCTCAAATTCATTAAGCAAATTATACTAATGTGGATGCTAATAGTTCTATTAGTACTTCCTTTCCCAAGTTCATATTAAAAAGCATAATGTAAAGGTGGCCAAACAATACAATCAGACTCAACAGTTCAATCATCAACATCCATTAAAAAGAACAGTCAAAGGCTGCTAAGACATCCTCATATCAAGTTAACACAAAGCATCTCTAACCCTTGCCTTGAGCTATTTAGTTCATGCTTAAGAAGAGTAAATAATAAGCTACTTGATTTAAACAAAACATATCTTAGCAAAAGAGAAATAACACAAATGTTTAGAAATTACAAAATACAATAATGAATTTCTAAAATGAAAAGAAAAGAGAATAAGGACAAAAGAAGTAGAGGGAAAGGCTAAGAAAGTCTTCTTTCCCAAAGTCTCTTCTCGCAAGAGGTCTCTTCTCTCTCTTCTTTCCTTCTTTAGCAAAATCCTCATTGGGAGAAAACAAAATTTGTTGTTTTCAGATGTAAAAAAATGAATGCTCTCTGTATCAGGGGGCTCAACCTTTTCCTTTTATATCTCTCTCTTCACTATCCATTTGGACAGTGATGTTGCAGCAACACCAAAGAAAATTTACAAGAAGATGCCCACCATCAGATTATGCATACCTGAATGCCTGCAATCAAAGACGTTGTAGCATATTTACAGCACGGAGGTAGTTCAAATATTTAGAGGTAACTAAAAGAACTTTTCAGTTAGCAAATCCATCAAGCATTAAACCACCTCAGTTGGAGGTGAAACATTTTCCTCTAACCAGAACTTTTTCTACTTAGAATTAAATAACACTCTCTCCACGATTATTTCAGCAAAATTAAAGACTAATTATGAACATACTTTGTTTCAAGTTTTGCATAGACAAAAGCAGGTCAATGAACAAACACTAGCTGATCGCTGGCATGGTTTAAATTTCATCATTAAAAAGATGGTTGCGTAGGAAATAATCAAATGGTCATGGAGATTAAAAGCTCAAATCTACCTACATTATTCAAATTCTCAAATGAAATTCTTGAAAATCCTGCAACCAAAGAAATCTTGAAGAAAAATCAAGAAAAATAAATGGGAGAAATTTCAAAGGCAATGGACAAAGGATAAAACATTATTGAGGAGAGAACTTTCTTTGGAAATGTGTTTCTCTCTAGTTGCTAGCAACCTGACAAAGCAAAACTATTGCAGGAGCATTTTCTGAGCATAACGATAAATGATTCTCACTACCCTTTCTATTTTCCATTTTTTTTCGTTTGTTCTATTTTAGGAATATTTGTTTTTAAATATTTTCAATTTGAAGTTGATTTATTTTTCTTAGGTTAGATTTGATTTCATGGGATTTAGATTTATTTTGTTTTGTATCTTTTTGAATTTGAAAAGAAAATTTCATATGAATTTTAAATTTCCTTTTAAATTTGAAAATTAAATTTGAATTAAGGATTTTATTAGCGCAATATTCAAATTAAAAAATAAAATCCAATTTCAATTTTAATTTTCCATAATATCTCTAATTCAAATTCAAGTTCTTATTTTGTAGATAATTATGAAAAGAATTTGCTTGATTTAAGGATGAGAAAATGGAGAAATATATTCGAAATACTCATTTAATTGAATTTTTTAATATCCAAAATTGGGGATTTTATTTGCTAAAGTACCATATTTGAATTTCTTTACTTAAGGAAATTAATGATAAACTATTCATTTTGCAGAATTCATAAGATTTGTAGGGGCGATTACGTCAACAATAGATCTGTTAGAATAGTTTATTTCAAGAAAATAAATTTTGCAAGAATTTTCTTTAAACAATCATGGCCGCTAAGACTAGAGGCAAGAAGCAAGAACCACAGGAAAGAAATCATGTCTTGTTTCAGAACTTGATCAATCTGAACAAGCGCAAGTTAAAGAGCATACTTAGCTATACTACCACCCCTGATAGTGCATGACGAGGTTGCGGAGGAGCCGAATCCTATTTTTATATATTAATGACTTCAAGGGATATTAGTTGTCTCTTTCCCCTAAATTCTCTTGTTTTTAATTATTTCTGTTAGTAAATTATCTTGCTTTTTTGGTTTAACTTCTGAAAAAGAAAATCCTTATTGTTATTGATGTTCGACCACCCTTCCCTGATATTTTTGTAACCCTTCCCTTGTGGATGCAATATATTTTGGTTTGGGTATCAGTTTGTCTCTCTCGAGCATTGTAGCTGTTATTTTTAGGATAAATTAATTCATATTGAGCAAATTGTCTGATCCAGCATTAGTAGAATTTGATATACCTTTTAGTGAGAGACACCATTTAGCTAGCATGAGAGCTTAGTTTTTGTTTCTTAGGGTTGAAAACTTATTAGCTCAGATTCTTTCTGCATAAATAAGTTTACTTATTTTGCCTAGACTTAAGATACTGCTCTTAGTTTGGTTGATCTCTAAGAAAACTTTGCTCCAGCAATTAGAGTACCATTTTGTTTGCCCGATCACACTTGTCAAGGCTACCTTAGACTAAGTTTGGGGATTTACCATCCGTCTTTGTTGTGCAGCACATTGCGGACAATACACATTTTAAGCTTAAGGATGTTGAGGCCCTTTGGGCCTTTTCTTTTCTTTCAAACCTTATTGAATCAAATTTATAGTAAACAATGTAAATATGCATTCCTCTGTTTTTTGGTAGTACACTCCTCTCCCTTTAGACACTTGTGTTCTTCTTGAAAATCAAGAACATGTGAATATTCATTTTAAAAAAAATTGTGAAAAAAGGAAATTACGAGGGATGAGCGTTGCCTGAATGTTACTGTAACTTTAAAACAGAAAGGTGAGTACCAACAATATGAATGAAATTCCTGATAAATGATGAGTCTTGAAAATGACTATGACTTAAAGGGAACAAAATTTTTGTTGCGTTAAAGGTTTTTGAAAGAGCATTATGTGAACAATCTTTTGTAAACTGAAATCTAGGGCATCCTAAGACAGGATAGAGAAGAGAATAAGATGAGAATCTGACTAAGGGATTGTTCAATAGAGTTGATGACTTAGGAGTCAGCTAACTAAGAGATAGGTTGTGGCATATGCAGAAATATGAAGGGAAGATAAGGAATTGACCTGAAAGAGATGTGTGATAGCTTGATAGTTGATAGTCTTTCATTAATTAATTTTTTTATCTAATTCTACTACCGAATTCTGTTTTCCAAAACAATATTTTTTTATTCCTTAGAAGTCTAGAGTATTACTTGAGGACAAGCAATAGTTCAAGTTTGGGGATTTGATAACTCTAAAAAAGAGAGTTATTAGATGTCTTTTAAGCTTGATTTTATCCCTTCATTGAAGTAAACTGTCTTTGAATTATGAAATAATTGCTTGAATTATCTTTGTTTTGCATATAGGACTTTTGAGACCTTCATATTGTTGCATTATTCTATTTATCCTAGCATTTGAATGGAATAGAAGAAATTTAAGGTTAATTACTATTGATTCTAGATATTTTTTTAGCAGATAATTGACGGTGCATTATTTTAGCAGAATTATTGATCGAGCATTTCTAGAGCAAAACAGACAGATAAAATTCACCCGAAGATAATGAAAATTCAAATAGGGAAACAAATTTATCTTTTATGGAATTAATCCACTGTTAGGTGCAATCCACGTGGGCGATTTAACCTAAAAGGTTCCCTAATCACAACAAAAAGCCTATAAATAGAAAAATACGTCGCCAATGAGAAGGGGTTCCAAAATTCCAGGTCTTTTAGAGAGTTTTAATTCAAGTCTTTCTTTTCGGCAACAATTTTCTTCCACCGTAGCGGTATTCTTTGTTGTTTCCATAGAATAGAGCTTATAGAAGGAGAAACTTTATCGAGGCTGGAAGAAAAGAATAAAAATTCTACTCACTGAATTTGTGGGGAAATCGATTTTTATAACTCTTAGGATTTTATTTCATTATGAACTCTTTTACTATTTTCATTTATTTGTTGTTGTCTTTTCTTTATTTTAGCATGAACTAATCACCCTTGGGTGAGGATTAAGGGATGTGTTGTTGAATTGATTTAGTTTCGAAGTAAAACTTTGTTGGATTGAATTGTTTTATAAGTGTTCATATTGTCTAATGTTTATGTCTGCCTGGTCAACTCGCATAAATATTTTCTCTAAGTTTTGGAAGAAAAAAGGAGGAGTAGATTGCTGTTAAAATACATTAGCCTCTAGATTAGGTTAGTTGTTGGCTAAGTGAAGAGGTTAGGAATAATCATTCACCTAATGCACGAGAACAATAGAATTAACTCATATAGGTTAATGAAAATTAACTTAAGATAACTAGGAGATCTGGAAAGATGTCGAAACTATTGTTGTGTGATTCAATCCTGAAAATCTTTTGTTTCAGCATTCTATATCAGGAAAAATAACATGTTACCTTAATCTGAACCCATTCATTCTCATCGTTACAACCGCTAAAGCATTCTTTTTATTCTGTCATTTAATTTGTTTTAGCATTAGTTATAAAAGCCCATAAATCATTCACTATTGTTACTTTTGAACTCACTAAGAGATTAAGTACAAATAGGTTAAAATTTACCGCTAATTCTTGTGGATACGATATAAAAATACTTATCACTTGCTGCATACTGTGTACACTTGCACATTAAATTGTGTGATTAAATCACCCACCTATACAGAAGCAAATAATTATTTAGTTAAGTTGGGCTTTATTTAGGATGCAGCTAGCATAGTAAATGGGATGAATACTGTTGTGCTTCTTCTGTCATAACATTGCCCCTACTGCAAAGTCACTTGCATCATACATGAGTTCAAATGGTAACTCCCAGTTGGGTGCTGAGATGATATGAGCATATGAGAGCTTTTTGTAGGGTTCTGAACGATTCCTCACAATTTTCCAAAAAATGAAATGGTCTATTAACTTCCAACA
Organism: Telfairia occidentalis; assembly: GCA_026257165.2. NCBI lineage: Eukaryota > Viridiplantae > Streptophyta > Magnoliopsida > Cucurbitales > Cucurbitaceae > Telfairia > Telfairia occidentalis. Next base: position 9,203 of record JAOANK020075920.1, read on the forward strand.
AGCTGCACAGTAGCTCGGAGATTTTGGAGAAGTGCTTAATGAACCGTTTGTAAAATTCAGCATGCCCTAAAAAACTTCTGATTCCTTTTATTGAAGTTGGAGGTTGCATTTTTTCAATGATTTCCACCTTTGCTCTATCTACTTCCAACCATTTCTTTCAAACCTTGTGACCAAGCACAATGCCTTCAATTCCTATGAAGTGGCATTTTTTTCAGTTGAGTACGAGGTTGGTTTCTTCACCCCTTTTCAGTACTATTTCCAAGTTTAACAAGCAGGTAGCAAAATCCTCTCCAAAGACTAAAAAGTAATCCATAAATACTTCCACCACCGATTCTACTAAATTTGAGAAGATGATCATCATACACCTTTGGAAGGTGGCTGGTGCATTGCAAAGCCAAAATGGCATTCTTCTAAAGGAAAATGTTGCATAGGGGCAAGTGAATGTGGTTTTCTCCTAATCAGTTGGAGCTATGGTGATTTGATTGTACCCAGAGTAACCATCAAGGAAAAAATAGAAGTCCTGTCCAGCCAATTTGTCTAGCATCTGATCAATGGAAGGCAAAGATAAGTGATCTTTCTTTGTGGCCTTGTTCAATCTTCTGTAGTCCATGAAAACTCTCCAACCAGTAACAGTTCTCGTAGGGATCAATTCACTTGTCTCATTAATCACCATAGTGATTCCCCCCTTTTTAAGAACACGTTGTATTGCACTAACCCAATTGGTGTCAGTTATTGGATAGATGATACCAACATCCAACCTCTTTATGATTTCCTTCTTCACTACCTCCATGGCTGGAATTAGCCTCCTTTGCTATTGAACCGATTTGAAATTCCCATCCTCTAGATTAATCTTGTACATAAAATAAGATGGACTTATTCCTTTGCTATTTGCTATAGTTCAGCCTATGGCTCCCTTATGTTGCTTCAACAGATTCAATAAGGCATCCTCATCTTCCTTGATCAATCGTGTAGCAATAATGATTGGAAATGTGTTTCCTTCCCCCAAATAGACATACTTGTAGTGATTAGGGAGTAGCTTCATTTCTAACTCATGAGCCTCCTACAATGATGGTTTAATCGGCTTGGATTGTTTATCTGACAACTCAAGTGATTCAAATCATCTACTGCTTATTACCTCAAAAGTTCTATCATCTGCTATATCATTATTGTCCCCAATGTCTGTTTCAGTCAGCTCCAATTCCCCAAACCATCTTTCATGTTGAAGTCTGATATTTTTCTCAAACATTGTCTATACTAAATCATCAATAAATCTGGATTTGAGAGCATTCTTCTAGTTCTGAAGGGCACCTCATTGCATCAAAAATACTGAATGTTACCTTCAGATCATGGACTCTCATGGTGAGCTCTCCTTTTTGCACATCTATTAAGGCTCTGCCTATTGCAAGAAATGAGCGTCCAAGGATGATAAACACCTCCTTGTCTGCCTCATAGTCTAATATAATGAAATCAATAGGGAAGATAAATTTGTCCACCTGAACCCAAATATCTTCTATATCCCTTTGGGTGAGTTATAGATTTGTCAGCTAAATATAGTGACACTGTAGTTGGTCTTGCTTCCCTTATTGCCAATTGCTTGTATATGGACAAGGGCATAAGGTTTATGCTAGATCCAAGATCACAAAGAGCTTTTCTAGCTCCTTTCCACTTATTGATACCAGAATAGAGAATGTCCCAGGGTCTTTTACCTTTGAAAGGATTTTGTTCTTCAAGATGCCACTGCACTCTTTTGTTAAAGAGATTATTTCATATTCCCTTAGCCTCCTCTTCTTTGTGTGGATGTCTTTTAAACATTTTCACATAGGAGGGCATTTGATCTAAAGTTTCTACTAGAGGGATATTGATATGCAGTCGTTTGAGAACATAAAAAAAAATCCAAATTGATGCTCTTGATCTCAGTTTTTCAATCCTTGAGGAAAGGGAGGGAATTGTGGTTTGAAAGTAGGAGTGTCCCTCACTTTGCTGCTACCCCTTCCTCTTTCTTCTTGCCTTTAGTAAGATCCTTTATTATTGTACCCTTTACTTTGTCTAATAAAGTTTCTGCCTCCTCACTTTCAAATCCTTTTCTGCTTCTCACTTTCTTGTTCAGGCTCAGTATATTTTCCATTGTTATTCGCCATTTTCTCCTCCTGCACTACAACTTGTTTCTCATTTAGTTTCCTTCCACTTCTTAGCTCTATTGCTTGTACTTGTTCCTTGCCCTCCCTCTTTGGGTTTTCTATATCATATGGAAACTTACCAAGTTGTTTGTTTTTCAATTCAGTGGCTAATTGGCACATTTTCATTTCTAGGTTCTTAATGGATCCTTGCTGACTTTGAATAGCAACGTCATTTCTAGCCATGTATTCTTTCATCAAGCTCTCAAGAGAAGTTTCAGGAATCACCTGATTAAATAGTTGTTATCTCTGTTGATTTTGTTGGCAGTAAGGTTGAAAACTAGGAGTATGACTTGAATTACCTTGATTGGCTTGAACAAATCCAAGGTTGCAATTTGATTTTGTTGTGCTTGCCCACTCTAATTGTTAGTTCCTTGACCTCCCCAACCAAAATTTGTGAGTGTTGTCTCCAAGCAAGGTTATAAGTTTGAGCATAAGGGTTTTTGTTTCTCTGTGCTTTCTGATTTCAATGTAATATAATGGTGCAAGGTTAGTAGGATAGTGTTCAATCAGATGGTTCTCTCCACAATATCCACAAAATACTGCATTAAGTTGGTTTATTGTGGTTGTATTTTGTGTTGCATTTAGCATGGTGAGTTCTTCAGTATGTTGGACGTGGAGGAAATTTGTGCGGTAAGGGCAGAAAGGGCATCTAATTCCAGTTTCCCTCTAGTTCTGTCCACTATTTCAATTTTTCCCCTCGGATCAGACTAGTGACTGTGATTGGTGGATAAAGTGTCTAAAATCTTCACTACCTCATTGCAAGACTTAGTTAGCAGTGCTCCATTGGTAGAAGCATCCACCACTAACTTGGAAGCCTTGGTCAAACCATGATAAAATGTTTCCATTTGCAAAGAGTGTGGTAGACCATGATGGTGACACTTCTTTAGCATTCCCTTAAATCTTTCCCATGTTTCACTAAAAGATTCATCATTTCCCTGTTTGAAGGTAATGATATCTCCTCTCAACTTTACATTCTTGGTGGGAGGGAAGTATTTTAGCAGGACTTTCATTGCCATTTCATTCCAAGTGGTTATAGATTCTGGTAGCAAGGTTCTCGACCATGCTAGAGCATCACCAGCACGAGAGTAAGGAAATAAGGTCAATCTCAATGCCTCTCTTGTTGCTCTTGGTATCACAAACGAATCACACACCTCAAAAATAGATTTATGGTATTGGTGAGGGTCTTCAGCAGGCAAACCATGAAATTTCCCTTTAGATTGAAGCATCTTGAACATCACAGGTTTCAATTCAAAGTGGGGTGCTTGAATTCCAGGCCTCACGATCACATGATTCATCCCATTGTATCTTAGGGCTGCATAATCCCTTATCGCTCTCACCCTATCGTCAGCAATCTGAACTATGTTTCCAGGGTTGTTAGCTTGATTGACTGCTGCAGTTGGTTGTTGTATTAAAGGTTATGCTATCATAGCTAGTCTATTAGGTAACTCAGCCATATCCCCAACAACGACGGCAAAAACTTGTTAAAATGTCAGTTGAAATAGCTTGCAGAGCTATACAATCTTCTTAGCAAGGTTACACTAAAAGTGCAAGTGTACACTTAGAAGTTGTAGTGATGCAAGGTTGATCCACAGGGATAAATTAACAAAATCCACCTTAAAAGCTTATTGTTTAGGAAAATTGGAGTAACCAAATTTTAGAGCTGGTTTAAAGACCAAAAATAGCAAAATGCAACCAGAATTAAACACAAAGGCAACTAAGAACACTTTGTAGAATATTGGTTAAACAGGCTAGGGTTAGGGAGTTTACAGTGCTAAATGCTACAGGATGCTACAACAATTCTTACGATGTCTCATTAACACAGAACAACTCTTATGCTTTTTCCAAAGCTATTTATTAGATTTCATTTCAATGTCCTCTTATCCATTAATCACATGTGTTCTTTTAGTGTGCATTAAGAGGAGGCTATTTCTAACTCTCTCTCAAATTCATTAAGCATATTATACTAATGTGGATGCTAATAGTTCAATTAATACTTCCTTTAGCAAGTTCATATTAAAAAGCAGATTGCAAAAGCAAGAAAACAATACAATCGGATTTAGCAGTTCAATCATCAACATCCATTAAAAAGAATAGCCAAAGGCTGCTAAGACGTCCTCATATCAAGTCAATACAAAGCATCCCTAACCCTTGCCTTGAGTTATTTAGTTCATGTTTAAGAAGAGTAAATCATAAGCTACTTGATTTAAACAAAACATATCTTAGCAAAAGAGAAATAACACGAATGTTTAGAAATTACAAAATACAATAATGAATTTCTAAAATGAAAAGAAAAGAGAATAATGACAAAAGAAGTAGAGTGAAAGGCTAAGAAAAGTCCTTTCCCAAAGTGTCTTCTCGCAAGAGGTCTCTTTTCTCTCCCCTTTCATTCTTTAGTAAAATCCTCCTTGGGAGAAAACATAATTTGTTGTCTTCAGATGTAAAAAAATGAATGCTCTCTGTATTTGGGGGCTCAACATTTTCCTTTTATATATCTCTCTTCCCTGTCCATTTGGATAACCAATGGGGCTTATTTGGCTAAAGAATTCACATGTAACTTCTTCCTTGGTTGTTCCCCAACTTGTCACGTGCCACTCCCAACTCAATTAATGAATTTCCACATCACTGTACTTCACTTCCAGCTAATAATGCCACAGGAAATTTCTTCTCGCAATAGAATGCTATTGCAAAATTAGTAGATTATCACAGATCAGTAATGAAATTTCCATAAAGCTACTATCATCAACAAATAGCTCAACCATTCCCAAGTCATTAGCTTAAAGTAAAACACCAGAGACACGCATTAGAATTTGAGCTATGGATCGCAATAAGACAGTGCTTTGCTAAAAAATAAACCAAATTAAGCCACTCTTAACTCTTATTCTAAGAGTTAACACGAAGCTATTTGCAATAAAAAAAAAAACCTATTTTTTATGGTGCAGCATTATTGGAAGATAGAAAAATGAAGTAAGATATTGAAGTCAATAGTAGAGGATCAAGTCATGCTATGGAGGAGAAATCCTAAGAAGGGACAGATCTTCCAAATCTTTCCACGAACCACGATGATTAGTTGGAAACCACCGCCAGGAGTTGTGAAGATCATATGACAAAAGGGCGGTGTTTGTTTTTTGTATTTAGTACTTGTTTTCTCTATAGGTTTTTTTCTTTGATCTCTTGTTTGTTGTTAATCACATTGAAGGAGTTCTTTTAGCAATTGATGATGAGGTAGCAATGCGTTGGTGCGTTGAAACACCTGGAAAAGAATTAAATAGCACGTAGGTGAATACAAGAGGTGGTGAAAGGGCGCACATTTCAAAATAACTATCCCAAAGGGTGTATGGTTATGACATGTATTCACCCACTGGGTAATACATGTAACAATAGGGTAAAAAGTTGGAATTTCAAGATTTACAAAACCATTTTTTCTAATTAACGAATGGGAACCTCTAAATCTTACAGTTGTCTTATGCCTCTTCATTTAAAAAATTTCAAAATTTTTGCCTCTTTAAATTCTCCAACGTTTCTTTCCCCTTTCATTTCATCTTTCCTCTTCCTCAGGCATTTTCTCTCCATCTATCTTCCAAGCTTACAAGAATTTCGTCAAATACTCTTTATTGTGTCAAAGGAAATCTTTGTGATTCTTAATAATGGTGTCCACACGAGGAGAAGGCGAGTGAAAAATATCAACAAAAGCGAAGAAGAAGATGAAAGTGTCTATTGTTGAGTCGCCAATCATTCTTGATGATTCATCGCCAAAAGAAGCATCGCTTATGGCGATTGTTCTTTCTCAACCTCTACCATTAAAAGTAGTGCACCCACCAATCAAGCACGAGGTACCCAAGACTAAGAAAAAGAAGAAGAAGCAGGGTGTTCCTCGTTACTAAGGACTAATGGCAGAACACTTTGTAAGAAAAGAGAAAGAAACACCTAAAACGAAGATGAAACGATTCAAAGAGGGTGTACCTAGCACATCTAAACCCCAAACCAAGTGGAGACTAGAGACCCAATCACACAAACAAGTAGGTCGCTTTGTCTTTGTGCCATTTGAGAAAAATCCAAAATCTACTCCCTTTTTTGCATTAGTGCTGATTGCAGCATTGCATCACCGTAATGTACAGGTTAGTTTTAGTATAGTGTGGAATTAAGTTTCGAGTGTCGTCCTCGGGATTGGGTTTCTAGTTTGATTAAGTACTATAGATAATCACACCTCCTTTTATCTAGGAAAACACTTATTAAGAGAGAAAGGTAAATTACACTACTCCTACTCCTAGATAGATTGAGGTTACATAAGGAAAGCATGCCTTAGACTGAATTGACATTCCTTGGGACACTAAACTTCATTAACAAACAGACTTTTCTATCACCATGCAACATAAGTTGGGATTAACTAAAGTTCGGCTTCCTCTCTCGAGCTAAGCTAATCTCTTACTAATATGCATACTCAACCTCTCAGTCTATTACTCGACATACTAGCAAGGCATTACAAACTTCCCACTAATTATCACCACTTAGAAGACCCATTGTAATCTAATCCTCTCTCGAGCTTAGGGCAATCCTACTTGTCATCATGGTTCACAATAGACCTACTAGAGATAATAATACATGCTTATATAAAATAAACTTCTGCTCATCACGCTAGCCTACAATAGTCATGCATTAAATAATCTAATATAAATCTTACTCTCTCAAGTTACAACTTAAATCATTTAAACAATTAATCTTTGAACAAGAGATTAAAGGCCTTAAGCATACAAATTCATGAATGAATCACAAGGGATAAGAAAAATCCATATAATTAATAAAATATAAAAACGTCACAAGGCGTTACAAAACAAGTCAAGGCGAAATCCCACCACTCAAATCCACATCAAAATAGAGACTCCCTCAAGAATTTACAAAATGAAACAAAGTCTAGAAAAGAGAAAGAAAACTCCCAAAGATGTGTGTCGCACTCATTTTCATCGTGAAGCCCGCAATCCTAAGCCTCAGATCGCTCCAAGGACTCCATGGGAAGCCTCTACTCCCTCTGAAAAATTGTGCTCCCTTGTGCAAAATCGCCTCTCAAAATGGCCTCCCCATTTTTAGTTCAGAAAATGACCTTTTATTTTGTATTTTCCCCGCAACGTCGAGACGTTATAAGACAGCATCTCAACATTGGTCTTAAGCAGTCAAAAATTGTGCGGTGCATCCATCTCTTAGGGCGACAAAATGGTGCAGCTCTGAGACGTTGAAAACCAGCATCTCGATGTTAGTTCACAGCTGGCAGAAAAGTCGTGCGCACTTGCGCGCATTCATGTACGCTGATGGCATTGAGCACAGCATGGAGGGGCGTCTAAACACTGGCAGTCCTTACACGTGTGACTGGGCTTGGCACACACTTATGTGGGGCCTTTTAGACGCATATGCATGCGTCAAAACACTGTGGCTGATTCAACATGTGCGCGCCCGGGTGAGCGTGAATTGTTCTTCAACGTCTCGATGCCCTTAAGCAGCGTCTCGACATTGTTGATATCAGCTTTAATTCTCCAGCAAATTCAAGCATCTCAATGCCCTAGCATTGCCTCTCGACGATGCAGCCTTGGGTCTCCTTGTATTTTGGCCTCTTTTTTTCGTTCCTTGGCCAAATTTGGTCTTTTTATGCTCTTTTTTCGACTCGAACAGCCATGAATTTATATGTTAACCAAATTATGCTCGATACCTAAAAATTAACAAATAAACTCGTGAAAACTCTGAAATTAAACAACAAAACTAGCTAAAATTATGTCTAAGGATAACACATTTTTGTGTGCTATCAAACACCCCCAAACTAAATCTTTTGCTAGTCCCAAGCAAAATTAAGACACAACAACAACTAAATAAAGAAACTCCCCTAAGCATGCAATCGATTCAAGCCTCAATGCTCTAATAGACAAGTAGGTGCAATTATAGAAACTTACAAGCACATTTTATCCCCGAGAAATTTCAAGGACAATTCTCTTCATCCCTCCTGTGTGTGTATGTAAGCCCATCTATTCCTAGCCCTTATATGCCTGAGGTGACCTTAGAAAAACCTCTCAAGGTTCTTCTACTTCAACCAATCGAAGACTTAAGCAAATCAAATGCATCCTACGGACTTATCTTCTTTTTCTTTCTTTTTCTATATTTCTTATTTCTTTTCTCTTCCCTTTTTTTTCTACTTTTTATTTTTCTTTTTTTCTTGAAGGGAAGGTTGTATCACCTTCGTTTTAGCTTACCCCCGCTTCCTAGGCGCTGAGTATCCAACTACAAGCAATATAACAAACCCTTCCTATTTTGTTAAAATGGGAGCCTAGTCAAGATCCTACCTTCACTCTCGCTTGCCCCTGCTTCCTAGGCGCTAAGTATCCAACTACGAGCAGCTCGTCTATCCTAGGACAATACTTACTCTCCTTTAGTGCTTTTAGGCACAACAGAAAAGGCGGAGTAATCATCTTCACTTTATTCCCTTTTTATTCAACACACTAGACAAGCATTTGAAAAGGTTAAATAGAATCACGACCTTTTCACAGACTTCCTCAGAATAACAATTCCCTTAAGGACACCCTAAACCTTCACAACCTAGACAAGAGGGCTACGTGCTTAATAGCCAAGAATTCCAAGAAGGATTTGAAATAACTCAGATAAAAATGATGTTATCCTATTTCCACAACCACACACAACATATCAGTCAGAGTAATATCATCGACTCTCCTCATCAACAACATGCATAGAGGAATTTCAAAGCAGCTCAGCACATCAATAATTCATAAAAATAAAAAAAATAAAGCTGAAAATCACCCAAACTAATGAGGACTCACAAAGCACTGCCCACACCCCCAAACTTAAAGCATACATTGTCGTCAATGTATAAATCACTAAGCATGCAAGAACAATAAAATAAGAATTGAATGGATAACATTGTCCTAATAGGAGAGAGAAAACCCTTAATGGCATCCAGAGTGAAAGAAAGTGTACCAAAAGATCAAGGTTCGACAAGATTTACTGGCACACAACACCTACAAAAGAAAATAAAGAAAAAGACAACGATAAAGGAAAAGGAGATAGAAAACAAGGGTGGCCAGTCTAGTTAACTAGCATCTAATCTGACCCAACAAACAAAACAAACAACAAAAAGTAAAGATACAACCTAAAATAAGACTCGACATTTTCTCCATGATATTAATCAAACTAAATAATTGCCATTTCTCGGCAATGGCGCTAAAAACTTGATCATAGCATTGTGTCATCGCAGTGTACGGGTCAGTTTTAGTATAGTGTGGAATTGAGTATCAAGTGTCGTCCTTGGGATTGAGTTTCTAGTTTGATTAAGTACCATGGATAATCACACCTCATTTTATCTAGGGAAAGACTTATTAAGAGAGAAAGGTAAATGACACTACTCCTACTCCTAAGTAGATGAAGGTTAAATAAGGAGAGCATGCCTTAGACCAAATTGACATGCCTTGGGACACTACACTACATTAACAAACACACTTTTCTATCACCATGCAACCATAAGCTGGGATAAACTAAACTTTGGCTTCTCTTCTCGAGCTCAGCTAATCTCTTACTAATATGCAAACTCAACCTCTCGGTCTATTACCTGACATACTTGCAAAGCATTACGAACCTCCCACTAATTATCACCCCTTAGAAGACCCATTGTAATCTCATCCTCTCTCGAGCTCAAGGCAATCCCGCTTGTCATCACAGTTCACAACAGACCCACTAACAATTTTGACAGGATATGCATATATATATATATATATATATATATATGTTACTCATGATCATGTGTCCAGGGAGGATATACTTGTAGTCATAAT
>JAOANK020076022.1:0-19197 GCA_026257165.2 Telfairia occidentalis
AATGTTGATTAACTAGGTCAAAGAGTTTGGCCGGTTAATCTCGTATCGTTGGAGCTCATGATCTATGGGTCCATTAGATCCCTCGGCTAGCTCACATCGGATAACACGTTGGAACAGTGCGGTGAATGAATTCGAAGCGTTTGAATTATGTTTCGGGAGAATATTAAATATATGCGATATATTTAATCTATCAACGATTGGTTATGAATTACACGATCAAAAGGAGCTGGAAATAACATTTAAATGAGATTTAAATGTTGTACATATGTATAGGGATTCATATTCAGTAAAATAGTTTTTTTGAAAACTGGGCTCGGTGGCAAAATAATATTATTTTAATATTAGATAATAAAATAATTATTAATTAAATTAGAAAATGTTTTTAATTTAATTAATTAAATTTGGTTTTAATTTTGGAAATTAAAATCAAATTGAAAACGAAAAAAAGGAAAGAAAGTGGAAAATTAGGAATTCTGTTTTTTGGTGATTTTCCACCTTTCTTTGCCCTCAATTTGCCACCTTAAATCCAATGCTACCTCACCTTGATTGAGTGTCAATCATGAGTGAGGTAGTTGTGCATGATGTTGCCTATAAAATGGCCTCAAATTCGTGCATATTAGATTGATGAAGTAGTTCAATTTTGCTCCCAAAGTTGGTTGTTCATATGTTGAACTCTAAGCCAAACATCACTTCTTCTTCTCCTATTTTCACCAATCAAGGGATCCCACCATCCCATTCCAAGACAGGATAATAGTCGGAAAGACTCTAGTGGTGGTTCGGAAGCTAATTCGAGTAGAAATCTGTCGGATATCTAGCACCTATAAAGTGGGGATAAGTGAAAAAAAAGTTAGTACGTCTTGATTAGGCTCATATTTTAGTAAAATAAAAGGTTTGTTTTATCGCTTGTAGTTAGATGCCCAACACCTAGGAAGTGGGCAAGCCAGGATGAAGGCGATACATCGTCTCTTTCTAGCAAGAAAAAGAAAAAGAAAAGAGAAAATGGAGAAAATAGGAAAGAAAAGAAAAGCAAATGAAAATGAAAATGAAAGAAAAAGATTTTTCCTTAAGCTATCTTAAGTTAGAAACCTTCACTTGATACTGATTTAGTGCCAGAGTAGGGCAGCTTAAGGAAAACCTTATTAAATGCACTATGGGTTTGTAAGAATTAGAAATGGATGGGCATGCATACACACACACACACAAGGGAGGATGACAATTGGTGTTCGACTTTCTCAATTATAGAATGTTCATGAACGTTTCTTCTATTGTGCTCCTTACTTGTCACTATGCATTGAGATAGTAGTCTAAAGCATGCTAGCATTGAAGTTTATATATGTGTTTGTGTTTTATTTTTGCTCGGGACTAGCAAAACTCTAAGTTTGGGGTAGTTGATAGCACTCTAAAAGTGCTATTTTAGGGTATCATTTCTAGTAGTTCTGTTGGTTTTACGTATGCTTTGATATTTTATCTGATGAATTTGTAGGAACCAAGCATTTGGAGGCCAAAATATGAATCTAAGATTGTTCTGATTGAAAAATGAGCCTAAGAAGAGCAAAATTGGCAAAAGAATAAAGAAACAAAACCAAAACAAGTGAAGACTTGAAGGCAGGGTGCTCAACGTCGGGCTAGAGCTTTGAGATGCCCAAATTTGCAAAGGAACGTGTGCGTGTGCTTGAAAACCTTGCCCGTTGGCGTCTCAATGCCGACAACATACCCATATGAGCACACGCGCGCCCACCACCATACTCAATTTGCGTGGAGACCTACTTGTAGCATCTCAACGTTATCGCCTATGTTGACCGCGCGCGCTAAACGCACAATTTGACGTTGCCGATAGTGTAGTATTTATGCTTTCTTTCACCACTAGGGTTCGAGGAGACCTCTTTCTACTGCAGTTTTTGAGAGATTATGAAAGAATACCTTGGCTTTTTGTGCTAGAGGTCAGTGAGAGACCTTGGAGTATTTGGGATTGAGTTTTTAGATCTCGGAAGCGGGTTTATGACATAATTGACATGGATTCTTCCAGAAGTTCCATCTTTCCTCTTTATCTCTTTTTGTATTTTGTTTTGGGGAATTTTTTTGGGTAATTTAGCATGACGTACAATAGCTATATTTCTTAAGTCTTAGCGTGTTGGATCTTTTAGGCTTATTTTGATGTATGCAACATTTTTATGGTTGATTTTAAGCACTAAATCTTCTTAATATTTTTGCTATATTGTTATTTTTACATGAGAGTTTGGAATGAACCTAGAATCATTAATTTTTTAAGTGTAGGATTCTAGCAAATAAAAGACACCTAGAATTTTTTTAATAGTCAATTTAGCCTTAAAAAAACCAACATCCTAGGATTCCCTTTTCCTTGAGTTTTCACTAAAATATGCATTTTGTTATTTTGAGTGTAGTTTAACGATCAGTCTCACTTAAGCGTTGGATCATTGATCAAATTGGAAAAATACATTGAAAACTAAGAGAATTAACAATTTGATTCCCAGTGAATGATACTCGATCTCACGATCGTTTTATTCCTACGATTGACCCGTGCACTTGTGAGATTCATTGTTGGGTAATATCAAATAAGAGAACACCTAGGGTGTAAGAGCGAATCACTGAGGTTAGATATTAATTCACACCGAGCTAGACTTCAACGGTTGAGAATCACGCAGATGTTCAACATCTCTCTATAAAGCCTCTTCACTTGGTCTAGAACCACAGAGCATTCTCTAATGGGAGCTAGAGCCTTCTCTGGAATAGTTGAAGGAAAGAAAGAAAAGTGAAAACACATTAATACAAGATTTATGACAATCGAGCTGAAGAGGCAGAATTGGGGAAGGAGCAATCTAGGCTTTTAAACTCGACTTGGACACTGGCAAACATCAAGGCGTTGTTGTTAAGGTAGAACCAAGCAACTTCTACAAAGAACCACTCTTCCTTCCACTTTTTGATGGAGGAAAGGCTAGACAAAAGCTTTCCATTTGGAGGCAAGACGTAAAATTACCTCGTCAACTACAGAACCTTCTTCACAGAGTGGATCCAGTGAACATGGGAACATGACATTTTAGGCCCTTTGTCGTGGTCGCATTAAAGTTACTATAGCGACAACAAGACCCCCCATTTGCTGGGAGATAATTGGGCATGTGCCAAACGACAAATGAGAGAAACTATTGAGCAAAGAGGAGAACGAGAAGCCCCACTCCATTGTCAAACATTTGCAAGTAGAACCTAACCCATCTTGGAGGGATTATCTATCTTTTCATTTAGGTTGGGCACCCTCATCAAGACGGTAGGCAGAATGCAAAGCCTCCCACAGAGTCACTCATTGCCTCTCTAATCTAGTGACCTTGTCATCTACAGAAGGAGAAGTAAACAATAAGTCTTAGAGAGGAAAGAGGAAGACCTAGATATTCACGGAAGAAGAAGATGGCTAAAAATTTATTTCTGAAGTAGAATGACGAAAAGAACGGTCTTCTTTCATCTGTAGGTGAAGAGTAAAGCCTCCCGACTATAGGATAAAAGTGTGAAGGAGCAGTCCAGATTCCTCAAGTACAAGGAAGCATTGCTTCGATTCGTGTGAGAGCCAATGAAGCGCCACCTGCACTCGCACGTAGACGAGAGATATGTCACGATGGTAAATCCACGTGCTCACTCCTCATCGAACACGTCCGTCAAATGAAAGGGAGCGCCTCCAAGAAAATGGAGACCAATCAACCCATCCGGTCCCTCTGTGAACACCACTTTACATAACATACTAAGCTTTTCAAGCTATCTCACAGAAGCGAGACCAATGTTAGAGGATGAAACTGCCCATAGTTAAGAATTCCAAACACATGGGCCTAGAGGAACCACTTAGGATCGCCAAGGGTGAAACTTATCCCCACTAGACCCCCCACTCAAATCTTACATGGTCTAGGATAAATATGTGTGGGTTATCAGGTCGAGATGGAGACTAACAGCAAGATCACGGCTCACTAACTCTTCTATAAAAAGAGGAGTAACCACCTATTAAGGTATGCAATCTTGACTACCGAGCTCAACACCAATTCGAATTAAAGTACTAGCTTAAACTTCAGAATGTACAGACTTCAGAACCAAACCAATGGAAGAGATCTAATAGGTTATTCGAGATTATCCTGACCCAAGCTCCCCTAAGGTTTGCTAGATTTCAACACCAACACCAACAATTTCCTTTTTCATTTAATCTACTTTTAGAACGCATGTTAAAATCAGATTTTTTTTTACAAAAAAAATGTAGATTTCAAAAACCTTTTTTTTTTAACAAACCCATTTACACTTTTGAACTTTGGTTAAAAAGTTAAAAATATATTTAAAAAAGGTAAAATAACATGTATAGAAAATTAATTTATAGTAGTTACACAAGCTTAATTAGTTTTCAAGTACAAAACTGGTATTATATTGGTAAAAGCTTGAGAAATAGAACAACAACAAAAAAAGAAAACCGTTATTAAAATAAACTAAAGTTATTACGAAACAAGTGCTAAATAATTTTTTCGATGAAATACAGTTGGACGGACTATGTCAGATATATAGCATAGGAAGTATCGTAACGAGAGGGATACATAGAAGGAATGACGTTCAAGTTCAGCAACATTGCCATATCAGGCATTCAATCTCTGATTGGACGAAGAATCCAATGTTGTAGCCATACATAACTTAATTACAACACACAAGGATCTGTTTAAATGCTGTCGTATTATTGCACTAAAAACTAAACCAATCTGTCTTATGTTTTACTTCAAGCCAAGCCACAATGTGTCTCATCTATGCAAACTAAAAAATGTGTTTATTAATTTATTTGCCTCTTTCCTTGTTTGGTCATACAGTAGAAAATGTGGCAATCTAACCTTAAAATTCAAATCTTGGGTTTATTACACCAAATATTCATGTTAGATCATATAGTTGATACGGTTAAACATAAGACTACTTTTTCTTATAAATCATAGGTTGAATCTCCCCTCCCTTAAAAGAACAATTTATGTTGAAGAAAATTATACGCTTTTTCATTTTATTATTAGATTCTCCATATTTTAGTTTAAGAAAATAATGTTAACCGGAAAGTGCTTTAGCTCTTTTTTAAAATGATGCTCAAAGAAGATCAACTCCACTGCACCTTTTTCAATATTATTTTTCATACTCTAATTTTTTTTTAAGTTCAACAATTGTGAGATTAGATAATCAAATCATCATCCTTTCAATGATAGTAGGTGTCTTATCTACTAAGCTATGTACGGATTGACTTTTTTATACTAAACCTATAAATATTAATATTTACATGTACCTTTTTTCTTTGCAAAAGATAATATATTACAAATGCATGGGCGAGTTGGAATTCAAATCTTCAACCTAAAAAAGAAAAATTACTAATACCTTGACCAAAGTTTTAAGTTCAAGTTAGCTAGATATACATATATCTAAGTATTTTCCATTGTGGTTTTAAGCATAGTAAAATCTAGGAGTGCATTGTGAAAACAGTGAGTAGTACATGATTCGAAGAGAACAGTGTGCAATAGTTTGTGAAACATTCTTTAATGTAAAGGGCAAAAAATTGTAGTTTGTTTTGAGAACTCATAGATGAATCAAAATCATCATTACAAGAATCTTGATGACGGTGAAAACAACTAAAGTGTTTGGAAGTTATTTTCATTTGCATAATTGCCGTGGTTGGACATCATATATAACAACTATATACTTGAATGATAGTTGAGGAAGATGATGTTTATAGACAGGTTAACTTGGTCCTTAAAATGTAAATAATATTTTTCAATTTTGTATATTTTGAAAGTTTAAATATTTATCTCGGAGATAACAAACACTTTTAATAGTGGCACGACATATAATAAGAGTATTATTCTCTTTAGTTAGCTTTTGTAAGTATTAAAATTCTGAGATAAAAAAATATTAAAAATACACCTCCCTTTACCCAATAAAAAAAATTATATACGACGACTATGTTGAATTTTTTAGTGAAGTACAACTAGTTGATTTGTTAATTTTTTTCTAACCCACTACGGTAATGTGCATGACATATCGATTGAACAAATGTTATTTGATTTGACACAACATGTAGATCAATAGAAAGAGAAAGTGGATAGTGTTAAGTTCGTGGAGCCAATCATTAATGGAGTTGTTCGTGAGAAGCTCGTCGAGTGGACATATGACCAGATGGAGAGAGGAAAGAGATTAAACGCTGAAAGCTAAAAAGTTCGAGGAGATAGTGCATGACATCGCACTTGACAGAGGCACACGCCATGACACTGTCTGAGGTGCTAAAAGAAGACGGAAGTGGAGATCCAAAGCGTCGTGCGCTACTACGATTTTCTATAGCGTCGAGACCTTGCCTCGATTTTAAGTTGTCCTAGCCGTCTCTAGTTCCCTATATACATGTTATTTATTTTTAGGTCATTTGTTGAATTGTGTGTGTTTTGCCTCTGCTCTTTTCCTGGTTTTGTTATCTAAGAGTAATAAGACAATCATGTTTGGCGAGGTGAGAGATCTCATTGCAAAAGTTTGTGATTATAGTGGAACCTACAGTTGCAAGAACTTTAAGTAGCTCGGCTCTCGTTGGGGTGAACCAATATAAATATTTTGTGTCTATTTTCTCTCTTACCTTAAATCTTTTTCATATTATTCTCTCTTATTCTATGTTGTGTTTGTTCTTTGTACTAAACAATGGAAGGGAAATAGTTTTAGTCTATTGAGGTTTAGGCTGAAGAAGAATTGTTCGTGTCCCTGTTATTCTAGTAATTGGTATTAGAGCTACTAGTTTGGTGGAGAAACCATGGGAGGTGTAGCAAAGTTCGAGGAATTGTGATTTGATAGGCTAGATTTCGGGTATTGTAAGATGCAGGTCGAGGCTTATTTGACTTTTCAAAAACTCCATAAAGCCTTGAAAAAGAGACCATAAAGGATGAGAGATGAAGACTAGGAATCAATAAATGAGAGTGCAATGGCCATCATCAACTCAGCATTGTCCAAGAATGTTGCTAACCTTGTGGCGAACGAGACATCTATTATAAATTTTACGGAGGCATTGACTAATAGGTACGAAAACCCTCAGCCAACAATAAGGTATATCTAGTTAGACAATATATAAACACTCGTATAAATGAGATCACTAGCATGATTAACCACTTAGAGTCAATTAATATAACGTTTAGTGATGAAGTGAAAGTCATATTGTTGTTAACTTCTTTGTTTGATAGCTGAAAAATGATGAAGACAACTATCTCTGATTCATTAGATGACAGAGTTCTTTGATTTTCTGAGATTTTTTATGTAATAATAGCTAAAGAACTTCGGAGGAAGGGAAGTAGTAGTTCTATTGCTAAGGAGTCTACTTCTTGGCCAGCTTTAGTTGTAAATAAAGGCAAAGAAAAAGTTGTGGAGGAACCAACAGAGTGGTGGTAGTAGGAAGGGCTGGATGAAGAACATAAAGGTTTTTCATTATATTCAGAAGAGGCACACAAGGTCTAGCTGTAGAAAGTTTAGCAAAAATTTGCTTAAGGTTCAGCTGCAGTTACGTATGATGCCTTGGTTTGTGTTGAGGAGAACACAAAGTTTGAGCACCATTCATCATATTGGATTGTAGATAGTTCTACTTCCATCTATATTTCTCCAGATAGGAGGTTGTTCACATCTTTTACTGCAAGCAATCCTGGTTTAGTTAGGATGGAAAATGGCAGGGTCTCAGTATCTAGAGGTAGTGGAGACATTTGCATGAAGACAGAGAATTGAGGTTCTCTTATGTTAAGCGGTGTTGTGTATGTGCCTAGCATCAAGTTGAATCTTATCTCGATAGGTTAGCTAAGTGATAAGGGGTACAAAAGTTTAGCAGAGATCTGTTGAGACTCACTAGAGTATCTAAGGAGGTGGCAGTTGACCATAGGAGGTCTACTATAACATCCCGTTAATTCTTAATGTTTTTGGTTATTTTGTTAAATTTTTTAGATTTTATTTTTTTTAATATCTTGGTGAGATTATTAAGTGAGAATTAATTAAGTTATGTTGAATTAAGGAATTTAATTTCTTTTCTTTTTAGGAAAAGAAAATTAAATAAAAAGCGATGGCATTCTCGTAGTTATGTGGGAGTAGGGCTAGGGTTTAGGTTTTTGGGAGACCTATAAATATGTAGCTAAAAACCTAGCCACAAAAACCACATTCCTATTCCAAGAAGAAAAGGTCATCTCAAATTTGTCCCCTCTTTTCTCTAGCTCACGCCACTTTCCCATTTTATCCTCAATTTTGTTTTCTTCCACTTCCTCACACTCCTCCTCTCCTCCACACAGCACCAGTAGCAATCGGGGTCAGTGCAACGACCAACATATTTTATTCTTTCTTCTCAACTTTGCTCGACTTTTGTAGCTCTGTTTGAGTTGAAATTTTTGGAACGACTTCCTTATCATCTCCTCATATCCCAACCAAAACAGGTAAGGCATCCAAGTTCTCAAACTACGTATTTTCCCAGTCTTTCTCCATTTTAACCAAAGTTTTTTCCTCTGTCTCGGTCTTTTGAAGGGGAGATTTTGGCAAACAAAGGGTCGAAAAGGAGCGCGAGGTCGAGATCCACACGTTGGTGGAAGCGAATCGACAATTGGAGTGGCAGTGGACCTTCACACGCGGTAGAATGCAACTGTGGTGGCAGCGCATGTGGCACACGCACCGAAGGATTGGGCCGCTCATGAAGGCACGTTCGACGTCCGTTGGAGCTGATTCCAACAGCGTTGGATTCCTAGGGTTGAGTAGAGTCCGAATGTGGTCCCTGTTCACCCAAACCGCAGTGACATGTGGCGGCGTGTGGGGTCTTTCCTGGAGAGTAGCGTGTTCTTACTCTCTTAGTAGTTTTCGCTCCCTAAAAAGCCTTAGTTACCTATTTCTTTGTTAGGCTAGTGATGAGTAAAGGCTAATAGGACATTATGGGTGTATGTGTGCTTTAGGTGCTAAAGGAACCGTCTACCGGGTCACTAGGGATTGCTTACTTTTTGCTGCAGTCTAAGGTAGGTGGTTCCACTCTTGGACAAGCCTTCGAGCTTGCTCAGATGACCTATATTTTGGTAGTGTATGTGGTAGCAACTTATACTTATACATGATGAAAGATAATGTTGTATGATGTGATGTTATTTTATGTTGTGGTATACTTACTTGAACATGTAATATATGTGATGAGTATGTATGACATGATGTGTTGTTGAGCATGTGTGAAGTTGGTAACTCTCTGCATAAGTATAATACCGAGGTTCTCTATGAGATTTGTGATTCTCTGCATAATATGATATTGAGATCCTCCATGAGAATGTGTTTCTTATCTCTGCATGATTATTATATCAAGGTCCTATATGAGAATAAGTTCTCTGCATGAATATTGTATTGAGATCATCCATGAGATTTAGTATCTCTGCATGGAATTGTGTTGGGGTTCTCCATGAGATGTCGTTTTTCTGCTTGTTTGTTGTTGAGATCCCCCATGAGATTGCCTGTCTTTGCATGTTATTTATGTATGATGCATGTCTGACCCCTGGGGTCAGAGTCACCTACTTGGTATATGTTTATATACTCAACCTATTCCTCTTATTTCTTTTTTTTAGGTAACAAGCAGGGTCGTCGTGGTGGATGACGAGGAGGAGTTGCTAGGGCCATGGTCACCATCGAGTCTTCTGCATAGTTTTCATTTTTGTTCTTTTCATTATTTGAAAGTTTTTTGTTAAAAGTTTTTTATCTAAGCAATAAGGTTACATGTGAACTTTTCAAATCATGTAGTAGTTTGTTATTGTTTTCTTTTAAAAATTGGTATCCCGGTTTATTTTAAAATTTTGAATAAAGTTATTTCCTATCTATGAGACTTGAATGAAAACCATGGTTGGAAATTTTATAACAAGCATGCATGCTAGTAGCAACTATAGGAGGTCTAAGTCTAGAATTTGGGTCGTTACAGTTGGTATCAGTGCCTAACGATTTTGTAGACTTATTATATCATAAGCCTTGTGTGTCACCATGTCCATATAACAACCACCTCGTCTTCACCAAGTATGCCTTAACCATTAAGAACAAGATAATCGTGAATCTAAGTAAATTCTGTTGTGCTATGTATATAAATGCACTTCCTTATTCTTCATTGATGTGTTGCTTGAGGCTGATTTGGGTTTGGTTTTTAGAACATGCCACCTTGCGATAGAAGAGTTGGGCGCCATGGTCAAGGTAGAGTTAGGGGTCGAACAGTTTCCCCACCCGCAGCACCTGAGGACCAGTCAGTAGAACAACCCAACGAGTAGTCAGCAGGTCAGCAGATTCTCCCTACAGTAGAGCCTTTGACGATTGAGTCCGTGCAAGCCATGGTACAGGCCGTAGTGAGCAGTCTAGATGCTGCAGTTCTTCTAGAGTCTTGGAAGTATGTCAACCCAGGCGAGATACCTAAGAGACTTTAAGAAGTACGACCTCCAAGTTTTCAATGGGGTGGTAATCAACCCTACTAAGGCGAAGTCCTAGTTGTCCTCCATCGAGTCTATTTTTCGATACACGGACTACCCCTAGGAGCAGAAGGTCTAGTATGTCGTCCTCATGCTACGGGACAATGCATTACTTTGGTGGGAATCCATTGAACGCTTTTGGCGCTTCACCAGCTATGTGGGCCCAGTTTAGATAAGTTATTTTTCTACAATACTACCTAGTCACAACACGTTTTGAAAGGAAGGTAGAGTTTTTAGCATGAGGCAGGGTAGTCGAACTGTGGAGGAATATGACTGAGAGTTCACCAAGCTATCACGGTACGCTCCAGATATTGTGGACACCGACGCCAAGAAGACTGCTGGTTTCATAATAGGATGGAGTGCGGGCATAATAGCAGCCTGCTGCGCTCAGGATTATCCATCAGCTCTGAAGGCAATCTCCCTGATAGACTCAAAATCCAAAGATGGGCAGAAGTCACTGGCACTAGGGGCCAACAGTTCCCAGATAGTAGCGGCGTCAGATCCAATTCCGAGAGCAAACGAAAGTTTGAGGCACCAGTACCTACTCACCCCCAGCGCAACTTCGCTAGACCTAATTAGAATTTGGGCCAAGGGCAGTCGGGCATAAACTGAGATCGACCACCTTGTAAGAGCTGCGAGAAGCACCATTGACGATAGTGTACCATCATCGACAACCAACTGTGTTTTAAATGCCAACAAGACGCCTATATAGTGAGAAATTGCCCCAAGAATGCAGCAGGAGGTACAGGCCAGGCTACGAATTCAGAACGAGGAAGTAAACAGTAAGGAAAGGTTTACGCTACTACTCGTCAGGAGGCTAAAAATTCTGATATAGTGGTAACATGTACAATACCTATCTTAGGACACCTTACTTTTGTACTGTTTGATTTGGGGTCTTTGCACTCTTTTATTTTTTCATGGTTTGTAAGAGAGGCTAGGCTAGAGCTTGAACCCCTAAGTTTTGTAATGATTGTCTCTACCCCGGCAGGGGTGGTGTTGGTAGCTAGTAGGCGTGTTAGAAATTATAAAGTGCCAATGGCTGGTTACCATTTAAATGTAAACTTAATAGTGCTAGACATATCAAATTTTGATGTCATACTGAGGATGGAGTGGTTGGCTGTGAACCATGTCGTCATTGATTGTTACCATATGGAGGTAATTTTAAGTCCACCTCTGGGACCGAGCTTCAAAATTAAAAGGTCACAATGTGGAATTGTGCCAAGGGTCGTCTCTGCGCTGAAAGTTTAAAGACTAATCGAGCAATGAGCCTATGGACTGCTTGCCAGCATCGTCGACACTAGACGTGCAAAAGGTTCGATGGATTCGATACCTGTGGTGCGAGAGTTTGTGGATGTATTTCTAGACGATCTTCCTGGCTTACCACCAGCCAGGGAAGTAGACTTTTGTATTGAGTTGGAACCAGGTACGACACCCATCTCCAAGGCTCCTTACAGAATGGCCCCAGCCGAACTAAAAGAGTTAAAGACCCAGATACAGGAATTGTTAAACAAGGGGTTCATTTGTCCCAACACGTCGCTTTGGGAAGGATAGGTGCTATTTGTCAAGAAGAATGATGGGTTCATGAGGCTGTGTATCGACTATCGGGAGTTGAACAAGGTGACAGTCAAGAACAAGTACCTATTGATAGCACACAAAAATGTGTTATCCTTAGGCTTAATTTTAGCTAGTTTTACTCGTTAATTTTGTAGCTTTCACGTGTTTATTTATTAAATTGTAGGTACCAAGCATAATATGATGATATTGTGATTTCGGGGTTGTTCAAGTTGAAAAATGAGCTTAAGAAGTCTAATTTTTGCTAAGGAAAGAAGAAAGGAGGCAAAAATGCAAGGGACCTGAGGTAGAAGCGTTGAGACGCCATGCTAGGGCGTTGAGACGCTTGAAAATGCTGAAATATGATGCTTGGATCATCAGTGTTGAGATGCTGCTCAACGGCGTCTCGACGCTGTAGAACACATGAAGAACAACACATGCACGTGCCTCATGCAGACGGAGCAGCAGCTAGATGCCCCCCCACATGCGTTCACACTAGCCAACCCACATGCACAAGCCAACCAGCATGTCAACACCGCCCCACGCTCTACTTGACGTTCAGATGCCCACACGCGTGCGCTTCATTATGCGAGCATTTCTACTAAACGTGAACCAGGGTCTTGACAGTACGCTATTTTGAAGCCTTAAGCAACGACCGCGCTACACATATTTTGACTGCATAAGACCAGCGTCGAGCTGCCAGTAAAATGACTATTATAAGCTTATTTTGTTTAATGTTTTTGGGGAGGCCAATCGGAGAGGCGATTTTGCACAATGGAGCACGGTCTTCGAAAGGGTGTAGGATCTTCTCATGGAGCCCCCAGAGCAATCTGAGGCTAGAGATTGCAGATCTCACATCGGGAATGAGTGTGGCACGCGTCTTTGGGAGTTTTTTTTCCTTTTCTACACTTTGTTTCGTTTTGTAATTTCTTGAGAAATTTCTATTTTTAGTTGTGAATTTGAGTGGTGGGATTCTATCTCGACTCATTGTAACTCATTGTGAAATTTTTATGCTTTATTAATTACATGGACTTTTTCTCATCCCTTGTGATTATTCATGTATTTGCTCACTTAATGCTTTTAATCTTTTGATCAAGGATTAAATGTTTGGATGATTTAAGTCTTAGCTCAAGAGAGTAAGGCTTAGATTAGATCTTGAATGCATGACTATAGTACGCCAACGTGATGAGCGGAGGTTTATTTTTATGGAAGCATGTGTTCTTATTCTGATGGGTTTGTTGTGAACCGTGATGATAAGCGAGTTTGCCCTGAGCTCGAGAGAGGATAAGATCACAATGGGTCTTCTAAAAGGTGATAATCGGTGGGTAGTTTGTAATGTCTTGCTAGTGTGTGGGTAATAGACCGAGAGATTGAATCTGTGCTTAGTGAGAGGCTAGGTAACCTCGAGAAGGGGAGCCAAACGTTTGTTAATCCCAGCTTATGATTGCTTGGTGATAGAAAAGTTTGTCGTTAGTGAAGTTTAGTGTTACAAAGCATGTGAATTGAGTTAGGGCACGCTCTCTTTATGTTTCCTTCATCTATCTAGGAGCAGGAGTAGGGTAATTTAGCTTTCCTTTCAATAATGGATTCTCTAGCTAACATGAGGTCTAACTATCCGTGGTAATTAATTAAACTAGAAACTCAATCTCAAGGACGATACTCGTACACTCAAATTCACCATACTAAAATTGGCCTGTACACTGTGGTAGTCACACACGGTGTGTGGCAACCAAGTTTTTGACACCGTTGTCGGGGACTAATTGCCACAATTGTGCTAGGATCAAGTTTTTGGCATCGTTGCTGGGGATTGACAATTATTTAGTTTGATAGATATCGTGGAGAAAATGTTGAGTCTTACTCTAGGGTGTATCTTTACTTTGTGTTGTTTTTCTTTTTGTTGTTTTTGTTTGTTGGGTCTGATTAGGTGCTAGTTAACTGGACTGGCCACCATGTTTTCTATGTCCTTTTTCCCTAAACATTGTCTTTGTTTTTTTGTTTTTTGTTTAGGTGTGAGTGCCAGTAAATCTCGTGTCCGACACTAAACTTTGATCTTTTGGGACGCTTCTTTCATTCTGGATGTCGTTTAAGGATCTTTTCTGTCCTATCAGGGTAGTATTATCCACTCGATCTTTAGTTCATTATTCTTGCATGTTTATTGATTTATACATTGAGGACAATGTATGCTTTAAGTTTGGGGGTGTTGGTAGTACTTTATGAGTCTTGATTAGCTTAGGGCGATTTTGAGCCTAGTTTTTTTTATTTTTTTGAATTTATATGTGCTGAACTACTGTGAAATTCCTCTATGCATGTTGTTGATGAGGAGAGTCTGTGATATTGCTCTAACTAATCTGTTGTGTGTGATTGTGGAAATGGGATAACATCATTTTTATCTGGGTTCTTTCAAATCCTTCTTGGAATTCCTTGTCTATTGAGCACGTAGCCCTCTTGTCTAGGTTCTGAAAGTTTATGATGTCCTTAGGGAGATTGTTATTTTGAGGAAGTCTCTGAAAAGTTGTGGTTTTGTTTGAGTAGTTCATATGCATGTCTAGTGTGTGTTGACTAAAAGGGAATAAAGTGAAGGGGATTACTCCTTTTTTCTTCTGACCTTAGCCAATGGGCAATGCAAAATGCGAAAAGAAAGTGAGTAAGCCTTGGCCCTTGGATAGATGTATCGCTCATAGTTGGATATTTAGCGCCTAGGAAGCGGGGGTAAACCAAAACGAAGGTAATACATCTTGAATTGGTTCCCTTCCAAAAAAAAAAAAGAGAGAGAGAGAGAAAAAGAAAAAGAAAAACAATGGAGAAAAAGAAAAAAAAAAGAGTAAATAAGTCTCTAGGATGCATTTGTTTTGCTTAAATGTTCTATTGGTTGAAGTAGGAGAGCCTTAGGAGGTTTTTCTAAGGCCACCCCGGGCTTATAAGGACTAGGACTAGATGGGCTTGCACACACACACACAAGCGGTGAAGAGAATCAGCCTTCAAATCTCTCGGTGATAGAATGTGCTTGTAAGTTTCTATGTTTGCACCTACTTGTCTATTAAAGCATTGAGGCTTGAATTAATTGCATGCTTAGAGGAGTTTCATTATCTATAGTTTTTATGCTTGCCATGGATTGATGACTTGTTCAATAAGTTACAAAGAGCGACTATCTTCTCCAAGATCGATCTACGATCAGGTTACCACCAGTTGAGGATTAGAGACGAGGACATTCCAAAGATGGCTTTCAGGTCCAGATATGGGCATTAGAGGAGTTTCATTATCTATAGTTATGTTTGCCCCAACAGTCGTCATGAAACTTATGAATAGAGTGTTCAAGGAATTCCTCAATACCTTTGTGATAGTATTCATCGACGACATATTGGTGTACTCAAAGATAGAAGAGGAGCATGAAGAACACCTCAGAAAGGTTTTGATCAGTTTAAGAGAAAGTACGTTGTATGCCAAATTCAACAAGTGTGAGTTTTGGTTGCAGCGAGTTTTCTTTTTGGGATACGTGGTGTCTAGATACAATGTCTCAGTGGATCTGGCCAAGGTGGAGGCAGTGACTAATTGGTCGCGTCCATCTAATGTTAGCAAAGTACAGAGTTTCTTAGGCTTGGCTGGTTACTACCGACGGTTTGTCCAAGACTTTTCTAGCATAGCCACACCACTAACTAAATTGACTCGTAAGGGCAACCGGTTCATGTGGACTGATGAATGTGAAGCTAGTTTCGAAGAGCTCAAGAAGAGGATGGTCACGGCGCCAGTATTCACAATGCAGGAAGGGACCAAAAATTTCATAGTTTATAGTGATGCCTCCAAGAAGGGGTTAGGGTGTGTCTTGATGCATCATGGCAAGGTTATAGCATACGGATCTCGTCAGCTGAAGGACTATTAGTGTAATTATCCAAGACACGACCTGGAACTGGCAGTAGTAGTGTTTGCCTTAAAAATATGGAGCCATTATCTATATGGGGAGAAAAATCCAGATTTGTACGGACCACCAAAGTTTGAAGTATTTCTTTACTAAAAAAGAGTTGAACATGAGACAATGAAGATGGCTAAAGTTGGTAAAGGATTATGACTCTTAGATTCTTTATCATCCAGGTAAGGCTAACGTGGTATCCGATGCTCTCAATAGGAAGGTGGCACATACGGCTGCCTTGATCAGTAAGCTGACTTAGATTCATTGAGATTTAGAGGTAATGGAGGTGGCAGTGGTGGCAGTGATGGTATGCGAGGTCGCTGCCCAGCAATCACAGATGTCGGTCACCTCAAGTTTGCGCCAGAGTATTATCAATGCTCACAGGAAGACTCGTACATGATGGAGAGGTTCGAACTGTGGAGGGAAGGTCAGATGAAAGATTTATCGTTCTCGTTGGATTCTGGATTGTTGTTTTAGGGATGTTTGTGTGTGCCTCAGAGTGACGAACTTAAGACCAAATTATTAACCGAGGCCCACAGCTCGCCTTTTGTGATGTACCTTGGTAGAACAAAGATGTACCAGGATTTAAAGCAGATCTATCGGTAGCCTAGCATCAAAAAGGACATGAGAAGGTTTGTGAGCAAGTGTTTTGTATGCCAACAGGTGAAGGCACCAAGGCAGAGGCCAGCATGTCCACTGCAACCTCTAGCTGTACCACAGTGAAAATGGGAGCATGTCTCCATGGATTTCATTACTAGGTTACTAAGAACCGCCAAGGCATACACAATGATTTAGGTCGTTGTTGATAGGCTTACCAACTCAGCACATTTCCTGCCAGGAAAGTCTACCTACACTGTGGAGAGGTGGGCACGATTATATTTGGAAGAGATTATCTAGCTGCACGGGGTACCTGTCTCTATCGTCTCTAATAAGGATCCTCTTTTCACATCTGCCTTCTGGCACAGCCTGCAAAAGGGGTCCTAAGATTTGGACGGAAGGGAAAGCTGAGCCCACGATTCATTGGGCCATTTGAGATCTTGGAGCGGATTGGCCCCGTGGCCCATGGTTTGGCTCTACCGGCTTCCCTCTCGACAGCGCACGATGTGTTCCATGTCTCCTTGCTGTGAAAGTACATAGCAGATCCATCACATGTAATAGATTTTGAACCATTACGTGTTAGCGAGAGCTTGAGCTATGAAGAGAAGCTCGTTCGGATCGTTGCCAGAATAATGAAGGCATTGCGCAACTAGGAGATAGCCTTGGTAAGAGTCCTTTGGCGGAATCATCAGTCGGAGGAGGTAACTTGAAAGTTAGAAGAAGAAGTAAGGGCCAAATACCCTGAGTTGTTCCAATAGTAGCAACTTTCAAAGACGAAAGCTCTTAAGGTGAGTAAGTTACATTCTGTTAATTCTTAATGATTTTGATAGTTATTTTGTTGAATTTTTTAGATTTTATTTTTTAAAAAAATCTTGGTGTGATTATTAAGTGAGAATTAATTAAGTTATGTTGGATTAAGGAATTTAATTTCTTTTCTTTTAGGAAAAGAAAATTAAATAAAAAGGAGTGGCATTCTCGTAGTTATGTGGGAGTAGGGTTAGGGTTTAGGTTTTTGGGAGACCTAGAAATATGTAGCTAAGGACCTAGCCACCAAAACCTCATTCCTATTCCAAGAATAAAATGTCATATCAAAATTTCCCCTATCTTTTCTCTAGCTCACGCGACTTTTCCATCTCATCCTCAATTTTGTTTTCTTCCACTTCCTCACACTCCTCTCCTCCACATAGCACCACCTTCAAAGGGCAGAGGGTGGCGACAACAGCAGGTAGCAACAATAGTGATCGGGCCCGGCGGCAATGGCCAACGTATTTTATTCTTTCTTTTCAACTTTTCTCAACTTCCATCGCTCCGTTTGAGTTGAAATTTTGAGGACAGCTTCCTTATCACCTCCTCATACCCCAACAAGAATAGATAAGGCATCCGAGTTCTTGAACCTCGTATTTTCCTAGTTTTTTCCCTACTTAACCACGTTTTTCCTGAAGGATTAAACAACATGCATGTGCATCGAAAAATGATCAATTGCACTCAATTGCACTCAATTAAATGGATAAAATCATGCTTTTAAGAGGAAAAAAAAATAATTTTAGAAAACATACCTTTGATGCGCAAATTCTCTTTGGTTTCTCCTTGAATCTGAACACGAACACCTCCCAGACTACCACAAGAGTCTTTCGGCTATTCTCCGACCTTAGAACGAATTGTGGGATCCAAATTAAGGTGAAATTGAGGGAGAATTTGATGGGAGAAAAATGTTCTAACACTTAGAACACGTGGATTTGGAAACAAAAATTAATGAAAATTCAACAATTGAATTAACCTTAATTAAGTTGAAAATTCATCTATTTATATAATTAATTTTGCATGCATCAAATGCATAAGAGATTGACACCTCAATCTCATGCAATTAGTGGGATTTTTGGCAACATAAGAACATGACAACTCATGAACTTGTAAGGAAAAATCATATTAGTGGATTTTTCCAATAACTTGATTTTTCCTTTTAATTTCTCATTTTATTTTTTATCAAATCCAAAATAAAAGGAAATGATTAAATTAAAACCAATTTTAATCTAATCATATTATTTTAATATCAAATATTAAAATAATATTAAAACCACTAATCCCAATTTTTTTGAAAAATAATTTTTCCGAATATGAATCTATACAACATTTAAATCTCATTTAAATATTGTTTTCAACTTTTCTTGTACGTTTAATTCGCAATTACACGCTCAGACGTTAAATATATCGAATATATTTAATGCGCATTTCCTTAATTAAATTTGTACGTTTCAAATCCATTCACCACACTATTCTAAGATTTTATCCGATGTGAGCTAGCCAAGGGACCTAATGGACCTATAGATCATGAGCTCCAACGATCCAAGATTAATCTGTTAAACTCTTCAACCTAGCTAACCAACATTCGTTAACTAACGGGTCAATCCATTAACAGTGTTACCTAATGGACCTATAGATCATGAGCTCCAACGATCCAAGATTAATCTGTTAAACTCTTCAACCTAGCTAACCAACATTCGTTAACTAACGGGTCAATCCATTAACAGTGTTATAACGAAAGATTAAACATTTCGCGGTCTAGTCTTGTTTAAACTCTTTATACAGGATACCTCCACTCACATGTCTTCACATGAACAATTTGGATCAAATCGTTTGTAACACTTACAACTCATGTAACAATTACAAAGT
>JAOANK020076126.1:0-19196 GCA_026257165.2 Telfairia occidentalis
TATATAATAAGAGAGAATTATATTTGAATAAGATTCAAATAATAATGTGAATTGGATTCACATTATAACTACATAATAAATGTGAATCAGATTCATATTAAAACTATAGGTTATGTGAGAGAGATGCGTTATAATATGATTTAAAATGCATATGTGATTTTTGAAATTAATTAATTAATTAATTAATATTATTTAAAATTAATTAATTATATATATATTAAATATGATTTAATATATATATTTAATTTTATTTATAATTTTAAATAAAATGAAATTAAATAACTGCCCTGCTATTCTGTAGGGGAGTGGAGACGGGGGGGAAACCCTCCCCTTCATCTATTAATGATTTTCCCGTTGGAAAATTTGATCGATAGATTTGCTCTCCAAAAAAGATTACGCTCTCTCTAAAAATTTTCTCTCGATCGTTCAATTCTCTGCATTTGGGATCCCCCAATCCCAGTCGGATCCCCTTTGAAACATAGCGAGGAAACCATTTGGTGGTGTTCTTGAGGATCATCAAAGGTAACTTTTCCTCCTTTCAATTTTGTTTTTCCCGCATCCCATTAGGTCCCTTTGCTAGCTCACTAAGGGAAAGACAAAAAGCGATAAATTGCTTTCGCAATTGGGATTCAATCCCTTCAGCTATAAGACAGTGTCTCGACGCTGGTCTTAAGTGATAAAAAATTATGCGGCGCATCCATCATTTAGAGAAATAACATGGTGCAACATCGAGATGCTACAGGACATCGTCTCGATACTACTTTGCGACTGGACAAAAAGGCGCGCGCATACTTACATCGTTGAGATGCTATAAGACATCGTCTCAATGCTGTTTCTGAATTTGGATTTGTGCGTGAGTTCTTCCGCGTTGAAATGCCACTGAGTACCATTTCAAAGCTGCTACATTTCGAACACTCCTCTTTGCAACATTTGGGAATTGAGATAGTGTTGATCAACGTCTCAATGCTACTCCTTCGGTTCAACATGTATTTTGGCCTCAGTTCTTCGTTCCTTAACCAAATTTAGTCTTCTTAGGCTCATTTTAAGACCTGAACATCTCCAAATTCATATTTTCTTCTAATTAAGCTCGATTCCTACAAATTAATAAATAAACTCGTGAAAGATCTAAAATTAACGAACAAAACTAACTAAAATTAAGTCTAAGGATAACACATTTTTTGTGCTATCAAAAACCTCTTCCCCTTGAGCTGAAATTTCTTCCTCTCCCTCTTTGGCTAAAGAAGACATGATTGTGCTCTATTTGATTCATTTTTTCCTTTTCAATATCAGCTTTATGCTGTTGTTCATACATTTTCAAGGCTACCGAACTGATTATATGAAGAATATGGGGTCTTGGACAACATGGCTATTCGAAAATCCTTGTAATTGCTTCTGAGTCCTCGAGCAAGATGAAATACCTTGGTGGTGTCATCAATTGGCTTCTTCATTGCAGCCAATTTGTCCCATATAGACTTAAATTTCTTTATGAAATCTTTCAAATTTTGCCCACCTTTCTTCTAGGTAACCAACATCTCATTCAAGTGAATTTCATTTTCCTTAGTTAAGGTCAGGAGTTGTTCTTCTAGAGAGTTCCAATACCTGTTCAGCACAGTCCGTTCCTTCAATTATTGCAAGTATTTCTTATGTGATAATCTTTAGGAGCCACGAAGTGATCAATCCATCATATCTCACCCATCTTGTGTGTTGTGAATTGACTAGATCTTGGCTCTTCTTTTCTTCGATTTCTTCTTATAGTGGACATCGCTCCAGTAAGTTATATGCCACACCTAGAGTTCGCATAAGAGGAAGGATCTGTGACCTCCAAAGTAAATAATTCATTTAATTCACTTTCATGGATATTAGGCTGTAGCATCGGTGGAGTACTTAGATTGTCAATTCTAGCTTTGTTCTGGCCATAAGGAGAAAATTCTCAGCTGATTGATTTAGGTTTTTCTCTTGAGTACCAAGCTTTGATACCATAAAGAAATGTAAAACGAATCAACTACTCTGAGTATATTCTTCTCTATTCAAAATGAAAGGGGTTATATGTCATATACAACCCTCGACTGGTACACAAGAGAGAAAGAAATAAACAGCAAAGCAAAATTAAGACAGTACAATAAAGAGTGCAGATATTGTGCCAATAATTAACCAATGGTTTGTTGGTCTTTACAAGGAAATTTTCTATCATAAAAGGGAAGAATCATTTCCATAGATGCAAGAGTGATCACAACAAATTAGGAGTTGATTTTGGGAGCAGAATTTGAGGGCTTTTACCATTGTGTTGAGTTGGAAAAGAATGAGCTGGAGGTAATTCACTTGATGCTGTTGAGATCTGGAAACAGAGATTGGACTCGATTTTGGTGCACGATTTATTTAGTGAAGATGAATTGCAAGTCAAGGTTATACATTAAATTCTTGGCTTGGCTTTTCATCGTGTTTATCACTATGTATATTTTTCGTCTATAAATGGGGTATAAAAATATCATACCTCTTATATAGTTGCCCACATAAATTCAATTATAAATATTGTCGTTATAATTATATTATTCAATTAGAGTATTTTAAATTAACATCTAACTAATTAGCCTTCAAATAACTAAACATCTAATTATGAATAAGAAATTTAACCTACTTCATTCTTATGCAAAAGTTTGGTGCTACTAAAAAAATATCATCCAAGAAATAAAACAAAAATTTACACAATTCAAGTTCATTTAAAGTTGTGGCATTATGTTGAACGAAGAAGCATTGAACTATCCAGAAGTCATCCGTTTTTTGCTTTTTCTTTTCTTCAGCTGAAACAAACTTTGATGTGAAAGATGAACTCAGAATTCTTGGTGGCATTACAACCCTACGTTCGTTCCTTCACACTTGGTGGACTTATTTGTTTTCTTTGTTTAGTGTAGCACTCTATGCAACCACCCTTCCTCCTTTTAAAAATGGTCAGTTCCAATCGGCCACATCCAAACGGATCTATCCAACATACATGAAAATCAATAAGATATCATAACATAGAACACAACCTATAGTTTATCAAAGGATTTGTGTAATATTTGTCATATCTTTCATACATTCAAACATTGTATGATTGCGTCATACCTATCAATTTTAGCTAGAACACAATATAGATTGATAAATCAACCCAACCATTCAAATGTTGTATGATATTTTCATGCTTATCAATTTCATAACATATAACCCAACATACATTGAAACATAGAATGTAGAACCTTTGTTATACCCAGACGGGAAAAAAATCAGTAGGATTTTATAACATATAACCAAGGTTACAGTTTATAAAAGAAACCATAAAATCTTTTACATATCTCGCTCGAGTTAGAATTACTACTTCCAGTTTTTCTTCAATCCATTTGCCCGTCTTGGATTGTTTAATATTTGTCCACTTATTTTTATTTCTTTATTCTTTCTTTCGACCTCTTTCTTCACCATCTATAAAATATTTTAATAATAAGAAATATTTAACATTAGTTCAAACATTAAGACCTATATGACTTTTTCATACCATATTGACATACAACTACATGATGTAAAATCAATATGATTAACACAACATATAGTGAATTCAAACGGATTGTGTCTTGTTTTCATTCCTATCAGCAAAATGTTTGATTGATGTATGACTTGTTCACACCTATGAATTGCAGATAGACCCCAACATACATGTGGCATTAATCACAGCACACATAAAACATTCACACGTTGTATGATGTTTTCATACCTATCAATTTCAGCTCGAGCCAATCATACATGGAAAATTCAATCTAGCATACATGTAACATTCAAACATTATTTGATTTGTTCAACAAACAAATTTTTTGAACATCTATGAACAAAAATTCAAACCTTGTATGAATTTTTCATAACTAATAGCAAAATCTGTCATACATTAACCTAGTTTTGCAATGTTTTCAACCCGTGTAGCTTGAGCCTTAAAAAAAAAAAAAATCAAAATAGTGTTTCTAATTAGTAGAGAATTCTCCATTGTATATTAAGGTTAAAATTCATGAAACATTAAAAGGTGGTATGAATGGGTCATCAAAAAGTAACTAATTTTAGAATATCAAGAACAACGTAACATCGAAATAATATAAAACAGAACTTCATTAAAAAAAAGAAAATCTAGGGTTCCATTTTGAAGACAATTCCAAACCTCTCTTTAAAGAGAAAAAACTACACTTGCTGCTCATAAAAACAG
Source organism: Telfairia occidentalis (assembly GCA_026257165.2). Lineage (NCBI taxonomy): Eukaryota > Viridiplantae > Streptophyta > Magnoliopsida > Cucurbitales > Cucurbitaceae > Telfairia > Telfairia occidentalis. The sequence continues at coordinate 4,220 of JAOANK020076126.1, forward strand.
GAAAAAAAAAACGAAACATACATTGAAATCGATGACGAAGATGAAGCGAGATGAATAGAGGTTGAATACACTGTTGCGCGATAAAGAATCGAAGAAGGAGAATCACCTCTTGGGTTTCAAACGTAAAAGATTTTTTTGCTAAATAATTGGGAGAGATTCAAAAATAATTTCAAACCAAACCTGGAGGATTGTTTTTTAGAGACTTCAAAAATGATTTCAAACTAAATCTAGAGGATTGTTTGCCAAATAATTGGGGAGAGATTCAATAATTTTTGTGTTTCAAATATGCCAAACCTGGTGGATTTTTTGTAATATAATTGGGAAGGTTCAATAAATAATGTGAATAATTATGAGTATGGTTTTTTGTGATTTTTTCCAAATCTAAATGTTGGGTAAAAAGGCATTTTACCTCTTTTTTTCATAATAACAAAAACCGGCTTATAGACATTTTTAAAATTCTTTTTGGATCTAAACTTTGGTGAAATTGGTATAGGCAAAATGACCTTCTATGTAGTTATCCCAAACTTCAAAGAAAAACATGCTTGATTTAGAGAAATCTTATGTTGAATGACCACTTGGAGCAATTAAGTTTATTTATTGTTCAAATGAAGTGCATTGGCTTGTGATTACTGATTAAATCAAGTACTTAATTGCTTTGTAATGTTTTGGACGATCATAAACTTGTGCCTGATTATTTTGTGCAATTAATGAACACATTATGAACTAATGTTAAAAATTACAAGGTGAAGTAACAATATTCATTCGTTGTAGCAGATTTAGTTCAATCGACATTGTTGGAATGTATGGAAGGCAATGCTACCTCTTTGTAGTGCTTTGAAATGATGCAATGGAACTTTGCTATAGCATTTCTGAATAAGGTTGTGCGCCACTTTGGGGATTCTTTAAATGAGTCAATATCCATAGAAGGCCAAATAGTTTTGAGTTTGTGAAACATGGGCTGAGAAATATGGAGAAGAGAGTATAATGTAACGTCCCATTATTTAATTTCATCATTAATGAGTATTGTTTTGAGAATTATTATTAATTGATTGAGAATTAAATTGTGTTAATTAGGTGAGTTTTGGTGTTAATCATTAATTCATATTTTTTTTAATTTAAAGAGTGGAATTAGAGAAAAATGTAGAGTTATTTGGGCTTTTATTTTTGGATAAAATAAAAGATAAAAGAAGATAAGATTGGGAGATGACAAACTTGTAAATAAGAGGAGAAGGAAAAATGATAGATTTTTTAGGTGCATCCTTTAAATAGAATAGTTACAACCATAGCCTTCATCCACAAAGAAAAAACTTTATTCCTTCTCCATCACTCTAACTTTCTCTCTCTCCTCTTATCGGCGAAGACAGCCACCACACTCACCTTCGTCTCCTCCGACGGTACACGGTGGTGCAACCACACTCACGACAAGAAGCTCTTTTCAAATGGTGGAGGTCTCTCTCTCTCTCTCTCTCTCTATCTGTCTCTCACAAACTAACACTCACGACAACGTTGGCCTTTTCTTTCAGATGATGCAACGATGGCTATGGCATCTCCAACACGCAAAACCAGGCGACAACGAAGCTCTGATAGAAGCAGCGTGACAAAGACGCGTGATCTCTGGCATCGCAAGTTTTGATGATGCGTGAGCTTGCTGAGAGCATGTTTCAGCACATGAATAGGCGGAGTGAGTTGATAGGCAACTAGGCTATGCCGAAAAGGAAGAAGAAAATTTTTCTAAGCGTCGACGCTTGAGTAGTAGTGGCGATGGTTTCAAACAGTAAGCTAAGTATAATTCCTTTATTCCAAAACCCTAGCGTAGATGAGCGTTGAACCTTAAAATCAAGTTTAGGCATTAACGTTCTCAATTATGGAGTTTATGTTGGATAATTGCTAGGGAAGTGTAGGCCGGACCATTAAGGTTAATTAGGCTTTTTAGGAAACTAAGGTAAGTAACTTTGCTCTCGGATAAGCCTTCGGGCTAATTGATTGTTATTGTATGATATCTTGATGCATATTATGTATGATATGATGAGCACTTGGAATGTATGATCCTTGTGTTCCTTTACTATGCATTAATTTACGTATAATGCTACGATCAGTGTAATTAACCATGTTTTGTTGGATGCTAGAGGTACCATCTGATTTTTGTGTTTATGTACATTTGGGGTATAGTATGTATTCTGTTAATTGAATACCATGAGCATGATTTGTTGTTAAGTTATTTTGGGACCTATGTATGGACTATTTTGCATGTTGCACAGACTGAATTGATGAGTGGCAACCATCTTCCAAATTTAGACGGTCGATGTTGAGGGGAACCTAGCTACACTTAATGGGTATCACCATCCGGTTTCATAGTAGGGTTTCTTGAAAGAACCCACACTTGTACTCCAAGTGAGAGGTACTAGTATGAGATCAAGATTGTTGTCACTAAAGGAATGCGAATGACATGTCATATTAATATGTGAAAGTAAGTGATTAAGCTATGAGCCTAGAAAGTATGATGTAAAATATTTATAAAGTAGGTCACATATGAGCATTGCATGATTGCATGTGTGTGCATGTCTGACCTTGTAGGCTAGGTTATTTACTGATTATTCATCATACTCATCCTTTTCTTTAATATTTTTTTTGTAGGTAATGGTAAGGATGTGTTGGATGGATGCTAAGGGTCAATTGTGATAAGTGCCATGGTCAATGTAATTTAGTCTTCTGCATTTTCGATTATTTTGTTTTTAAGTATTTGATTATTTGTTGGGACACTTATTTTGCCATCCTAACTATATTTATTTGATTTGGAATTGTTATAATTTCAATTGTGACTTTTATTATTTTTAAGTTTTAAATTGGGATCCCAATAAACTATTTATTTAATTCTTAATTTCTTATGATTGTTTTATAATGATTTCAGTTTTGTCAACTATGTTGGAGTTCCTGTTTGTTTTAAGCATGCATGTTAGTAACGATATTAGGAATTTGAGTCTTAAAAGTCAAGTCCTTACATAGAATGATTCATATAATAGAAAGAAGTGATGTCCTAAAAGAGAGGCCAGATTGGAAGACAAGTGTTATGATTTTTTTCTCATTCTATTCCTATATATAGTCGCCATCTATAGAAAAGAAGAAGAAAGAACAACTATAGAAGAGTCGTTTGTCTATATAAAGCTAAGGCAAAGAGGAAAATTGTGTCAGCTTGAAGGTAATCCTTAATGTCCTTAATACCTATGATTTCTTTGCATTTAGTAGTTTATTCATTAATATCTATTGTTTTATTTATTTTCAAAGGTTTGTAAAATTGGGTATGAGCTAAATCTCTTAGGGTTGACCATGAATAGCTTGTTGTACCTTTGTTTTAAGTACTTTTATTAAAATACATCTCTTTCAACTCATTCTAACTTGTTTCTCTTCATTCTAACTTGTTTCTCTTATTTAAATGTCTGTTCCAACTAGCCCAAATTTTTATTTATATAATTTTAGATACATTAATGTATAATATTCTCATTAAGTAATATTGATCACATTTTTTGTGAAAGAATATACTATTAATTACTAGGAGTGTGTTTAGGCCACGTATTTCCCAAAGTCAGAGTTGAGTAGAGTAGGGTTGTTAAGCCCACTTCACGTTTGGGCTGAGATGTTGCTAAATGTGATGGTGTAGGTTAGTCCTTGGAGTTGCACTGTTGAACACTTGACAATTTTGGGCACTTGGTTTCTCAAAAATTCTTGCACATAGACTTCTCCTTTTTCTCTCTCTCGTCATCCAAGGTTTCTCTCTTCCTGTCTCCCTCTTTGCACACTCCATCTCCTTTCTCTCTTCCATCCATGGCTTTCTCACCTTCCCAAGTCTATCTCTCACTTTCCCTCTTCGCACGCTCTATCTCTCTTTCTCTCTTCTATCCAATGGCTTCCTCACTTTCCCAGTCTATCTATCTCTCTCTCCCACTCTTTGCACACTCTGTCTCCCTTTCTCTCTTACATCCATGGCTTCCTCACCTTCCTGGTATATCTATCTCTCTCTCTCCCCCTCTTCACACAGTCTATCTCCCTTCCTCTTTTCCATCCATTACTTCCTCACATTCTTAGGCCTCTCTCTTTTTCCATCTTTGCATGTTTTGTCTCCCTCTTCACACACAGACTTTGAATGATTCTCTTCTTCTCACTGGTTGTTCTTTGTGTTCCTTCATCTTGTTTTTCTAGATTTGTAACCCCAAGCATCTCATGCTTCCAAATCTGTAATCCTTTTGTGCTTGCTTTTGCCGACGTGGTCCAAATCTATAACCCTAGAGAGTCCTCTTACCACTTTAATAACCCACATACGAGTGGTTGTGTAAGGGTATGGGATGTCGTAGGTACATATCTCCCTTGCATTGGTGCAACTGGGATATTGTTGGGATTTATGCCCTAATCTCGTGATGTCATAATGATGGAAATAAGATAGACTTAAATATTATTTGTGCATCTTGTCAAATTTAGTAACATTCAATATATAATCACTACTTAGCCACTAGATGTGTTCTTAAACTTGGTATGTAGGAAACATATAAGATGATCAAGTTTAAGAGTAGTAGCCTAAATGATCTACGATAAATGGATAGAGTTGGAGATCTTATTCTGGTACACTGTTTATACAATCCACTTTGTAAATGTTACAAATGGTCTTATCCAAATCGTTCATGTGGTGACATGTTAGTGGAGTTATCATATGCAATGGAATTGCATAAGACTGGACCCTGATGTGTTCTATAACCTTCTTGTAAGCCCGTTAAAGAAAATGCAAACACATCACTAGGATGATTAAATGTCATTTGATTTAAGTATGAGTGTGTTATGAACTCTTACACCTATGTGGGTGTATTCTTTGAGTAGTGTGGTGAGAGTAACTTATTTATTTACTCAATAAATCTAGTGTCTTGAGAATGCATTCAATTGGGAAGCTGAGAACATTTCTACACGAGATGAAATTTCGACAATAGTGAAAAGTCCAAAGTGTGCACTTATCGATATTGAGTGTGTATATAAGTCATTCCCTTAATGTGCTGGTTCAGGGAATGGATAATAAGATACCCACCTTCTTGATACCCTAAGAGGAATTCTCTCATGATGAGATCCATTAAAGGACCAGTAGTACTTAAAGGGTAAGAGGTTGCACTAAGGGCAAAATAGTAATTTCCTCCACCTAGAACCATAAGTTATTTAGTGAAGGATCAAATGAGCAATTATGATTATATCTATGGACATAACTCATCTGTAGTGTAAGAGTGCAACCCCAAGTCAATAGCGAGTCACCTTAGGGTTAATGGTAAGATTAGTTAGTTGAAGAGTTTGACTAACTAATCTTGACCATTGGAGCTCCAAGCTGTAGATTCGAGGTAGTTGGTGCAAATTGGGTGCACTTATTACCTCTTTTTTTTAGTTCAATGGAGGTGGAGGGATTCGAACCTATGATCTCTTGGTTAGGAAGATGTGTCTTTAACCAGTTGAGCTATGCTCAGTTTGATATGCACTTATCTCCATTAGTACACCCACATCCTCCACCAACCAATTTTTTTATACATAATCCAACTTCCTCTCCCATCACTCTCACGTTTTCTACAAATAGAAAATGTTAAGTTCTTTCTATTTGTATCCATTTCCTTTCCATTATTTTATTTTTTCTTTATTTTTCCTTTCTTCCCCTCACCCTTTTCATCATATGGTAGGTGTTTGTTCTCTTTTGTACTGCCTTGACCATATTGAAGGTGTTATATGTGAGAAATATGGTAAAATAATTAACCTTTGAAGTTTCTTTCGGTATGCATTTTTTTTTTAATTTGCTTATAATTATTCATGGTAGATACATTGTTCTTCATACTTGGGGCTTGTTCAATGCAATTTGAGAGAGGATCACACTTTATTAAGGTAAGCACTACAACTCTCCTAATATTTTGTATATCACTATCACTATACGTACTATATTAAAAAAGAGAGATTGCAGAAAATCACCACCCTGTGCTGCGTGTGCAACCTACGCACCAAATGTCGCGCATTGGCCCTTCGCCAACGCGATCCGTCATGCGCTTTGCTGGCCTCTTGCCAGCGTCCGTGTGCCATCATGCCCAACACCCACCGATCGCCTGCTTGTCGTGCTCGCGCCACGTACCCTCCTGACCCACGTGCTTCTGGCCTGCCCATGCACCGCATGCCCTCCTGGCGCCTCATGGTTGCTAGGTAGCGTGGTCCCTATGCCTGCGAGTGCGCGCCCGCACGCCATGGACGTATGCCCCTCACGCCCTCTTGGCCTATGCATCCCCGTCTCATGCGTGTGCGCGTTCCGCGTCTTCTTAGCGCCGCCTGCCTTGTCTCAACACATCGCTTGGCCGCCCTCGGCTCTTGGTGCCTCCCTCACGAATGACCTCCATGGGTGCTACCAACTCACACCCGCCATTCTGATGCTAACTCGCCCTCTGGTGAGGTTCACTGGCTCTGATGTCACTGCCATTGACTATGTCATGCCCCCACGCTGCACCTCGTGTGTGCGCCCAGCGCCGTGCACATCCGTCTGCCCACATGCCTCCAACATGTGTGATGCCTGCCCTCTCGCTGTTCTCTCTTGGCCCACGTTGTGCTTGCCTACCAGCATCACCACGTGATGCGTTCTGGCTAATCCTCCTTTAGCCATGAGTGTGCCATCCTCCCACTCAACTTGACCCTCCTAGCCAAGTCATGTGCTTCGAGATTTAGGGGTTTGACACCTTGCCTATAAATAGTTCCATGTATTTGTAAAGAAACTCATGGCTAAGAAAAGAATAATTGTGTTTCTCTTTATGCCAAATTCATTGATTCAAGGTATATTTCAAACTTATAATTTTTTAATTATTGATTTTATTTTAAAATTTAAATTGTTGCACTACATTGCATTTTACAAAGTCGATTGTGTTAACATAATGTTTGTATTGTAATTGTTGCTTTGACTTTTGTTTTAGTCCAATATATTTAGGTCTCTCTCAAGTCTCAATCTTATACCCTTTTCTATGCCAAATAGATCTTATTTTCCAATAAAATCATGGTAAACATATGGATTATTGTCTCATTTCTTCTTTTTTCTCCTTTTGTACCAAATTGATTCGAGGTATTTTTAATTTTAAGTTAATTGCTACCTCGTTTAAAAGATCATCATTTCTTTTTATATTGTTATTATTATTATCATTATTATTTCAAGTTAATGCATGAAAGATGAAGTATTTTTTTAAGGTGAAGATTTTTTATTTCGTGAAGATGAAGGGTGTTTATGGCCATTCACGGTTAAAACATGAAAAAAAAATAAAAAATAGAAGAAAAATAATATTAAAGTAAAAGTAAATTTTTTTAGGTAATTAATTACTAATGATTACTAATTATAACACCCGATAAAAGAGGGGTACATGAATGAATTGAAACTGTAACGAAAGGTGGAAAAGGATCCCAAGGACTAGATCTACACATTGGTTAAAACGAGACGTCAATCAGAGTAACGGTGAGCTTTCATGCTCCGGAGAAAGAAGCTGCCAGCAGGCGGTGCGTACGCCACACGTGCAGAGTTCAGGCCGCGCGTGTGGGCGGATGGAGCCTCTGTTCGGGTGTAGTCAGTGACGTTGAAACCGTGAAGACCTGAAGTTTCAGGTCTGAGGATTCCTGACCCGAAAATTGACATAATGTTAACATAATGTTTATATTGTCATTGTTAATTTAATTTTATTTTTAGCCCAATAAATTTAGGTCTTTCTCAATCTTATACTTTTCTTCTATGCCAAATAGATATTATTGTAAAGAAAATCATTATAATCACAAAATTGTAATTTTTTTTCTTTTTCTTTTTGTTCATTTTTGTTCTAAATTGATTCTAAAGTATTTTTAATTTTAAGTTAATTGTTGCTATAGCTTACAAGGTTATTGCTTTTATATTATTATTATTATTTGTTTCAAGTACAAGTACAGAAGATGAAGAAGTGTCCTTTTAATTGAAGGTCTTTTTTAAATTTTAGACTACAATATACAATTATAATAGTTTGACACAACGAAATTTACCATATTAAAAAATGAATTAAAGGAATTAAATTTAATGAATTGATAAAGGAAATTTAATTAGAACTATCAAACTAAGAAATGAATTAAATTGACCCTAACCCATGAATTGACATAATTATTTATCATTGTGTGTGTATATGAATTGACATAATTATTTATCATTGTGTGTGTTTGTGTGAATTGACAATTATTCATCATTGTGTGCGTGTGTTCATAATTATTTATCAATGTGTGCATGCATGCGTGCGCGTGTGGGCGTGCGGGCATGCATTTGTGTGTGTGTTCGTTCTTTGTATCATATATATCATACTGATATACCTAATATAAAATTGAAAGCCTTATAAGAGAATCACACTTTCAAAGATTTTATGAACTTTTCTATATTTTAGTTGAGGTTGGACCTTGATTTTTTGCTATATTTCCAAAACGTAAAAGTGGTTGGTAGATTTGCAATATCCTATTTATTTTTTTGCCAAATTTGCAAGTGCCCCTACATAAAATTTGTTTTGAACATATTTCATTTTGAGGGTCGTTTGTTCATAAAGGACTCTTTTGTAATTTTTTTCAAATGTGTTAAGATGTACAATGTCTTTGTGTTTCTTTATTTTTGTACTTAATAAATTTCATTTTTTATATTATGGTTTCAATCTAATCCCTAGGTCCAGGATTTGAAATTTGGATTTGGCACATTTTGGCCCCAACATTCTCCTGCATCCCCTCCGACCTGGTCACAGTACCAGCTTGACTTTAGTTGCTTGCACATAAAATTTCTCCAAGCCAAGCAAGCTTAGCTTTGACGTTCTTATGATTGAGCCAACGAAAAGAAAGGTGCACCTTGTTGGTATCACCATGGTTGCATAGTCTTATGATCGCTCTCATTCAGATGTAGTGTCGGTTCATTAATGTATCCCTTCTCTACTCTAGCACTACATGCCCACGGGAGAGGACCAGTTCTGATACCAACTGTAACGATCTGACTTCTAAACTTAGACCACTAGGATCGTTATTAGCATGAATGCTCTATAGTAAATAAATTATAAGGTTTTCAATACTTGAAATCAAATTTCTACTACTGAAATAACCAAGTTTCCAAAATGCAATTTCAAGACTTGTTGGGATTTGAATTTTTAAAGCGATTAAGGAAGAAAACTAAACATAATTTAAAAAGTACGTCACTCAATTAAAAACATTTAAACGATGGACTCCTAGAGTAGACATGCAGAAGACTGAAATGCACGACCATCGCCTCTATGCAACTGCTCCTCGTCAGCAACCTAGCCCATGCTCTTACCTAAAAAAAATTTAAAAGGAATAAGTTAAGTATGAAATATACCCAGTAAGTAACTCCGACCCCTAGGGTCAGACATTCAAGCACACACAATCATAAAAACTCATGTGGGACCTACTCTCTATCTTTGCACAACGACTACCATCTGATGGAAGATCTTCAAGCACACAGCAGCAAAGACACATAGTCTCATGGAGGTACTCAGTAACAACTCAGCAAAGACACACAGCCTCATGAAGGATTATCAGATAAGCACAAAGGACAACCACACAGTCTCGTGGAGGATCCTCAAATAAGCACACAACAAAGACACATAGTCTCATGGAGGATCCTCAAATAGGCACAAAACATAGACAGTCTCATGGAGGCCCTCAAAATATAGTTTTGCATAGATCGTGTCAACAACATATGTACATGCAACATACACTCAATATATGCATAGGTCTCAAACAAAAACACTTTATACAATCTAAACTCCAAGGCATCCTGATGCATGCAAAACTCCTTGCAAGCAGTTTGCCAAGCAAGGATCCATGATGAACGCACCAAAGTTGAACTCACTTGCTCTCACCAAGAACTTTAGTGGAACTCGATGCTAGGAACCCCTTGGTTATGCGAACCCCTAAACACTCAAAGTCACTAAAACTCGAAGTTAGTGAAAAACAACCTGAAGGAAAGAATAGGAACGATTTACCTTTGAAGAAACGGTCAAGGCCAGGGAGCAAGACAGCTTGAATGCTTTTTCATTTTTCACAAACCCATTTAGTCCAAGGAAGAAACACTCCACAAGTTTGGTGACCAACCAAGCTTGAATGTTTTTTTACAAGCACGTCTAAGCCACGCACAAGAGAATGCTTAAGCGGGGGGGTTCAATTGCGTATGTAAATTGACAATTCTTTTGTGAAAAAGAACTAAAAATTTTATTTATCAGAATTTATCAAATGTACAAAGCCTTTGACATTTTATAGAAGCCAAAGGAATCGAAATTTGGGAGGGAAAATCTATTCCTAAATTGGTTGGAAATTAAAATCAAACAAAATAAAATCCTATAGAACAATATCCCGTAACATTTAGGAATAATATTCACCTCATTTCTTAACTTAGAAAAGCACTAATATTTTTCCTTAAATAGTTAAGGGAAATAAAAATAAATTAAAAAAAATAAAAGTCTTTCCAAATTGAAAATAATGTGGCTTGTTTAATTTCACAATAATAATAAAGCCAAATTATTCCCAAAATTACAAAAGCAATCAAACTAGGAAATACTTTCCATAATGGTGTGAGGGAAGTATGGGCGGCAACATTGGCAACATGGGTAGTAGGAGCGCATGCGTGGAAGAGCCAAGGAGGTTTGCATGCTCGCGAGCTGGGTAGGCATACGAGCAGGCATGGGCAGTTGGCGTGCTGGTAGGCTCGTGCTGGCGTGGGCGTGCAGCATGCGTGAGGATGATACACACAAGTAAGTGGTAGGCGCGCGCGAGGGTGAGCTTGGGCGCTGGAGTGTTGTGTGCTCGTAGGCGGCTGGGGCATGGTTGCGAGGTTGGCAAGGGCACCTGGACAAGTAGTTGTGAGGTTCTCCAAGGCAGTGAAGTAGGCCACTGTGAGGTTAGCTGGGCATGTGCATGCAGCCTTAGGCGACAACATCAGCATGAGCGTTGGCCAAGGGGCGCACACTGAGCGTGGCACATAAGGGTGCACGCGGTGGCGCGCACGCGTGCTTGTGATGTGCTGGCGCCAGTGCTGGCCGTGCAGTGTCATGGCGCTAGTCCTTGGCGTTAAGGCGTTGTCCCCTAGCATAGAGGCGCTGGCTTCCAACTTCAATTTGGAAGATTGCATGAGCAATTTTTTCTTCTTCTCCCTTGTGGTGTGCCTTTGAGCAAACTTTCTTCCCTTTTGAAGACTTGTTGAGAGTCAAGAACATGGTAGCTTATTAGGATCTTATCATCTCCTCCTTCTTGAAAAAGATTTGTCCTTGAATCTATATGGTTACCTACACATAAGAAAGTCAAATTAGAAAAATTAACAATTAATCTGAATTGAAACTTACCATGGGCAAGAATGATTTATACAAATTTTTCCAAATAGTAGGCTTTTAACAAGTTTCCCAGATGTGGGCTTCGTGCAATCTCCAATTCTCCTCCATGTTCTTCTGGTTCTTCCTCCTCCGTGAGGTCAAGTTTGGGTCCTCCTTCTTGTTTTCTTTCTTCATCTAGAAGAGAAACACTAGGAAACAAAAGATCAAGCATAACATAGTAAAATAAAGGTAAGTGACATTTGAGCAAGATCAAACACTTAACATTCTTACCTTTACCTTTTACCTTGTCCAGTTCCTTCTTAGACCTTGGATGTCTCTCTTCAACCTTTTGTTGGTCCATGAAAACTTCTTTGGGATTTAAGGGTAGTAATGTGGTTTTTCTCCTATTATGCACAAATGAATATCGATTCAAGTAACCATCATAAGACACCTTTATATCAAATTGCTAAGGTCTTCCTAAAAATATATCTCCGGCTTGCATAAGGGCAACATCACACATAATTTCATCTTTTTATCTCTTTATAGCTAAAGGCACTAAGGTTTGTGTTTGGACCTTGATTTCTCCACTATCATTTAACCATTGAAGTCTATAGGGCCATGGGTGGGGTATGGTCTTTAAGCTCAATTTGTCTTCAATACTAGTGCTAGCTACATTAGTACAACTACCACTATCTATAAGAGCACTACATGGGGTATTTTGCACTAGACACCTAGTATGAAACAAATTTTGTCTTTGGGACTCTATTGTATCTTCTATGGGTTGAATTTAGGGATTTTTTGACAACTACTAAAGCTCGGGCTAGTTGGTCTTCTATTACTTCTACTTCTTCATCTTTACTAAAGTTATCACTAGACTCTCCTAATTCCTCTTCTTCTCTTTCATCATCCGAGACTAAGTCTCCTTTCCTAAAGACCATGACTCTTGGATTAGGACAATCTCTACTAACATGACCTACTCCTTGACACTTCCAACATTTTATATCCCTATGTCTAGTTGGGGTGCTCTCGGGTTTGGGCTTAGAACTAGGGGATGACTCTACTTTTTCCTTAGCCTTTTCTAACACATTTTTATCTTTAGTATTTGACACTATGGGTTTAGACTCTTGCTTATAATTAGAAATAGGCTTAGTTGGGTTCTTGAAATACCTTTTGGCTTTTCTCAATTTCCTTTTTTCAACCTTGATAGCTAGGTGCTAAAGTTCCTCCATGTCATTGTAAGGATGCATATCTACCATGTTGGCTATGTCTTGGTTGAGTCCATCAAAGAACCGTGTCATGGTTGTCTCTTCCTCTTCATCAATGTTGAGCCGAATCATCAACATGTCCATCTCCTTGCAGTAGTCTTCTACACTCTTGGTTCCTTAGACAAGCTTGTTCAACTTTTGTTGGCTCTTCCTATTAAAGTGCAGTGGAATGAACCTCTTCCTCATGAGTTCTTTGAGCTCCATCCATGATGTAAGTGGACCTAGATTATGTCTCCTCCTATGCAACATCACTTTGTCCCAACAAGTTACAACAAAATCTTTAAAATGAGTAACGACAAAGATTACCTTGTTATCATTCGTATAGTGGTGGCATGCGAAGACTAGTTCAATCTCCTTCTCCCAAGTTTCAAAATCCTCGGGTGTGAACTTACCATAGAAGGTTGGAATTTTGAGTTTGATGCTCCCTAGGAAGTTTGGAGTGGTGGTTCTCTCTCTTGGAACTCTTCCTTTATCTTCAAAGTCGAGAGGTCTAAGGGCCCTCCTTCCTCTTTGTGGATATCCTACACGAAAACTTTGAAAGTCATTAACATAAAGCTCATACTCAAAATCATGATTTCTTACCTCAATATCATCCTCGGACTCTTCATCTTCTCCTTGAGGAGATGGTCGTCTCCTTTGTGCTTCTTCTTGCCTAAGGTCTTCTAAGTGTTGGGGTCGTGTGGTTAGACCTTGGATAACCTCATTCGTGTTCTCAAGGTGTTGTGTGAACCTTGTGGATGTTTGAATTTGAGCTTCCCTCAATCTTTCCTCACTAATTCGGCTTCCTTCTCCTTCCATAGCTACAGAAGTAAAAGTTAGTGAACAAAAAATTGTAAATAAAATTCACTCCCTTTCTTTGTGGATCTCTCAAGTAGCTTTCTTTTGGGTAGGCCTTTTTGTAGTCTCCTTGTAGTGTTTAGAAGCCACAAATAACACTCAAGCAAGATTGCTTGTGGCGATTCAACACTTGGAGTAGAATTGAGTAAGCAAAGATACTAAAACCAGCAAACAACTCCTAACACTTGATGCTTTTGACTCAAGACAAGTAAAAAGTCAAATACTAAGTGCTTAAGAATTCAAACAACAAGACTCAATGAACAAAACTGAACCTAAAGCACTCTAGGAAATGTGTATGAAAATCAAACAAACAACCTAACAATGCAAATCTATTCCAAAGCAACACAATAGTAATAAACTCAATACACAAGACTAGTAGGGTGAGTTTGGGGTCTAGGCGTGAGGTGTATGGGCAAGGAATTGGGGTGAAATCAATGGCAAGTGAAAGATATGAGGGCATACAGTAAAGTGTTGGTATGCAAGGTAATTTGGAGAGGGATAAAGGGGGCTGCAATCGAAAATAAAAGTATTGTTGCTAGATTTTTCTATTTTCGGTAATAGGGAAAATAAAATCAATTTTTGGACCCTTGGTGGCCCAATATTTCTTGGATTTTATTTGCACACTTTATCAGCAAGGTACTATGCTAAATATAACTTATTTTTACAAAAAATAAGGCTAGTAAATTTGGCAAAATAATTTCCCAATAATTTACTTGTTTGGTAAAACTCAAATATAGAAAGTTTTCTTGGCAGACAGTACTTACTCTTCTGGTGATAAATTTTACCTCAGAACTTGGATTTTCACGATCTTTATAGGGTTGGAAATTTATCTCAAAGAGATTTTTTTTGGCACTAAGTTTGACTATTTTTGCTTCTGGAATTACCAAAATATCGTCCATCGAATTTGGACTATTGCAAACTCACTTCTGCAGTTTTGTGCGATCGGATAGTGTGCGTTCAAAAAGAGATAACTTTCTCTACAGGAATCTAAATAAGTTGAAATAGGTAAGGTTGGAAAGATAACTCAAAGAGCTTATATTTGTTATCTAGTTTGATTATTTGTGAAGATTAGAGAAAGGATAAAAAGTTTATCGAAGTTGAGTTATGGTTCTGGAATTCTGCAAGCTTCTCCCAACGGTTGAGGTTTGAACAAAAGGCTTCTCCTCTTGGGTTTATGGCTTGGTTCAGAGGGAAAAATATCTTGGAACGAGTTTACCTTGTGAGACTAAGCAATAAACAAATATGCAATACTTCGGAAGCAAGTTTAACCTCAATACACAAGAAAGAAAATTGATTAATAAACACAACGAAAGGCTTTTAGACACAAGATTGAAAATTTGGGTATTTTTGAATAAGGGACAGGAAAGTAAACTTATAATCGACCTAGTGCCAAAACTTTGATACCAAATGATGCGTGCGAAACTCCTTACAAGCGATTTGCCAAGCAAGTCTCCATGATCAAGGCACCAAAGTTGAACTCACTTGCTCTCACCAAGAACTTTAGTGGAACTCGATGCTAGGAACCCCTTGGTT
>JAOANK020076229.1:0-19195 GCA_026257165.2 Telfairia occidentalis
TTAAACGATCAAAGAGAGCCAGAAATAACATTTAAATGAGATTTAAATGTTGTATATATGAATAGGGATTCATATTCAGAAAATGAGTTTTTTTGAAAACTGGGCTCTGTGGTAAAATAATATTATTTTAATATTTGATATTAAAATAATTAATTAAATTAAAAATTATTTTTAATTTAGTTGAATCAATTTTGATTTTAATTTTTGAAATTAAAATAAAAATAAAAATGAAAAAAATGGAAAAGAAAATGGAAAAGTTAAGATAAATGACTTTTGGTGACATTCCAACATCTTTTCCTCCCAAATTGCCACCTTAATCTCTTTGCTTAATCACCATGATTGAGTTTCAATCATAGGTGATTTTTTTGTGCTTGGATTTGCCTATAAATAAGCTTCAAACACGTGCAACATAAAATTGATGAAGGAGTTGATTTTACCTCCCAATCTTGGTTGTTCATGTGTTGAACTCTAAGCCAAATATCACTCCTTCTACACCCAAATTCACCAATCAAGGGATCCCACCATCCCGTTCCAAGGCAGGAGAATAGTCGGGAAGACTCTAGTGGTGGTCCGGGAGCTGATTGGAGCAGCAATCAGGAGGAGATAGCGGAGGATTTGAGTAACAAAGGTTAGTGTAATCTCTTCTCTATTTTTCCTCCATAAAAGCATGATTTTCCTTAATTAAATTGAGCTAATTAGAGTGTTTTGATTCCTATTCCGCTACACATGTATGTTGATACATCCTTCAAACTTGACTCAGCAGCCTTACTCGTTTTGCTTTTAAAGGCATTCTTGAGTTTTGGGGTCATGATTGTGCTTAAGTTAGGCAAAGGGATTTGAAACGATATGTGCTCACACAATTCTTAGAAGTGATGCAAGGGTTTGATGAAACATACTTGAGGTGAGGCATCCTATTTATAGAATGGGGATAGGGGCAATTCTGTTATTTTTGTTCCATGAATCTCGTGTAATCCGCTGCATGCAATTGAAACACAATTGGAAAATTAAACTTTCTGTTTTGAAAAGGGATCAAGAAAATTACTCCCTAATTGCCAGCAAAAGAGATTTCCCAAAATGTTGAAGTAGTTTTTTTTTATTTTGCATGCAAAAGGTTTTGACGGCCAGTTTCCAAAATGGTACAAGTTCCAACCGTTAAAGAATTGATCCCCTAAATCTGCCTTCAATGCTTCAGTGAAACTCACAAATTGCAGAATTTGTTTTTGAAATCTGATTTTTCCACTTTATCTGAATTGAAATCTGCCCCTTACATACTAAATCAATGCATTAAAAGTTTACCAAAAGTAATTGCCTCTCCATATTTAATCACATGATCTTTCCCTCCATTTTACTTGAATTTTCAACTGCATTTTATTTTATTTTCTAAGCAAGAGAAATATTGTTTTCTTTTTTCTTTTTTTCTGGTTAGCACGAACATTAAGAAATCAAACTAACTACTGAGGTTAAACTAAAACCTAAACTAACTCAACAGAATAAACAATTTAAAGGAAAAGCAATAAACAAAACAAATGAGGGAATTAACTAACTTAACTGCCTTCTTGTGTCACTTGCATCAAGGCTGGTCAATCAATTTCTGGAAGGTGATGGTTCTGCTGAAATCCTCCTCATAGTAATGCTTTAATCTTTGGCCATTCACCTTGAATAGTCTCCCATCTATTTCATCCATTACTGAGACAGCTTCATGAGGAAACACTTCCAAAATAGTAAATGGACCAGACTATTCTGATTTTAGCTTCCCAGGGAACAATTTCAGCCTTGAGTTGAATAGGAGAACCTTCTGTCCTTTCTCAAAGACTTTTTGATGAATTTTATTGTCATGCCAATATTTAGTTTCTCTTTGTATAACTTGGCATTTTCATAAGAGAATTGATGTAATTCATCCAGTTCATTTGATTGTAGTTTTCTCAACTCTCCTCCATCATTTGTGGTCAAATTTAATTCCTTTAGTGCCCAATATGCCTTGTGTTCCAATTCTAATGGCAAATGACATGTCGTGCCATAGACAATTCGATAGGGAGACATCCCTAAAGGAGTCTTGTAGGCAGTTTTGTAGGCCCATAAGGAATCTTCCAACTTAGTTGCCAAATCTTTCCTATTGGGGTTTACCACTTTCTCCAAGGTTCTTTTAATCTCTCTATTTGAAATTTCAGCTTGACTATTGGATTGGGGATGATAGGGAGTGGCTACCTTGTGTTTGACATTATACTTGAGCAGTAGTTTAGATAGCAACTTGTTCATGAAGTGACTCCCTTCATCATTAATAAGGACTTTAGGGGTGCCAAACCTTGTAAAAATGTTCTTATGCAAAAACCTTAAAATTGTTTTGGCATCATTATGGGAGCATGATATAGCTTCCACCCATTTGGATACATAGTCACATGCTACCAAAATATACTGGTTCCCAAAAGAAGGAGGAAATGGCCTCATGAAATCTATTTCCCAAACATCAAAGATCTCCACTTCCAACATCATTTGCATAGGCATTTCATCCTTTTTCCCAATTTTTTCTATTTGTTGGCATTTGTCACAAGTCTTGCTCATGTAGTGTGCATCCTTAAAGACAGTAGGCCAATAGTACCCACTTTGAAACACCTTAGTTGTTGTTCTCTATCCTCCAAAATGGCCTCCATATGGGGACTTGTGGCAGTGTTCCAAAATAGAGGGTATCTCTTATTCAGCAATACATCTTCTGAAGATTCCATTTGCACACTATTTATACAGATAGGGTTCATCCCAAAAGAAAAATTTTGCCTCATGTTTAAATTTCTTCATTGCCAAGGGAGTCAGATATGGTGGTTGAATTCCACTAGCCAAATAATTAGCCAAATCTGCAAACCATGGTGTTGTGCTTAAGGGAGTTGCTTGAATGGAAATCAATTGCTCATCAGGAAAGTTCTCCTTGATTTCCAGCCTATCTTGGGGCCTCTCTATTCTAAACAAATGGTCAGCTATTAGATTCTCAGTGCCTTTCTTATCTTGTATCTCCACATCAAATTCCTACAGGTATCTATCTGATTAACCTAGGCTTGGCATCCTTCTTAGTCAGTAGGTACTTGAGGGCAGCATGCTCAATGTGTACCACCATCTTAGTACCAATCAAATATGCCCTAAACTTTTCAAATGCAAAGACCACAACTAACAGTTCTTTCTCTGTTCTTGTATAATTGAGTTGGGCCTCATTAAGGGTGCGGCTGGCATAGTAAATGGGATGAATGTTCTTCTCTTTCTTCTGGCCAAGCATTGCTCCTATAGTAAAGTCACTAGCATCACACATCGATTCCAAAGGTAGCTCCCAATTAGGGGTTGCCATGATAGGTGTTGAAATGAGTGCCCTTCAAAGAGTCCTGAATGCTTCTTCACAGTCCTTCCCGAAATGAAATAGTATGTTCACTTCCAACAAGCTACACAGTGGCTTGGAAATTTTGAAGAAGTCTTTTATGAATCTCCTATGAAAACCAGCATGACCCAAGAAACTTCTGATTCCTTTCACTGAGCTAGGGGGTTCCATTTTCTCAATCACCTCCACCTTAGCACTGTCTACTTCAAGCTCTTTCTTAGAAACCTTGTGGCCAAGCACAATACTGTCAGTCACCATGAAGTGGCATTTCTCCAAGTTAAGTACCAAATTTGTTTCCTCACACCTTGCTAGTACCTTGCCCAAATTGTTCAAAAATGTTGCAAAATTTTCCCCAAATACTGAAAAATTATCCATAAATACTTCCACCACAAATTCTACCAAATCTGAGAATATTGTCATCATGCACCTTTGAAAAGTAGCTAGTGCATTACAAATTCCAAATGGCGTCCTTCTAAAGGCAAAGGTGCCATAAGGACATGTTAAAGTGGTCTTTTCTTCGTCAGTTGGTGCTATGGTTATCTGATTGTATCCAGAGTATCCATCAAGAAAACAATAGAAGTCTTGACCAGCCAATCTCTCCAACATCTGATCATTGAAGGGTAATGGAAAATGATCATTCTTGGTAGCTTTATTCATCCTTCTATAGTCCATATAGACTCTCCAGCCTGTAACAATCCTAGTGGGTATTAATTCGTTTGTCTCATTAACTACTACAGTGATTCCTCCCTTCTTAGGCACGTATTGAACTGGGCTGACCCAATTACTATCAGCTATGGGGTAGATAATGCCTGCATCAAGACATTTCATAATTTCCTTTTTTACTACCTCTTTCATGGCTTGGTTGAGTCTCCTTTGTTGCTCAACTAATTTAAAGTTCCCATCCTCTAAGTTGATTTTGTGCATGCAATAGGATGGACTTATCCTCTTAATGTCTACTATGGTCTAGCCAATAGCTCCCTTATGTTGTTTCAACAACTTCAGCAAAGCTTTTTCATGCTCCCTAACCAATCTTGCAGCAATAATTATGAGAAGAGTATTTCCCTCCCCAAAATAAGCATATTTGAGGTGGTTAGGTAGGGGCTTCATTTCAAGTTTTGGGGCCTCCATTAATGAAGGTTTAATTGGTTTAGACTGCCTTTCTGATAGCTCTAGTGATTCAAACCTTCAAGTCATTATTTCATGAACATTGTCTTCTACTACAGCATTATTATCCCCTATATCTATCTCAATTAACTAAATCTTTCCAAATTTCTGATTATGTTGTAAACTATAATTTTTATCAAACATTTTCTGAACTAAATCATCAATGATCTGAATTTAAGAACACTCCTCTAATTCTAAGGGACATCTCATAGCATCAAGACACTAAATATCCCTTGTTGATCATGAACCCTCATGGTCATTTCTCCTTTCTGCACATCTATCAAAGTTCTTCCTGTTGTCAAAAATGGGCGCCCAAGAATAATAGGCTCCTCTTTGTCTGCCTCATAATCTAGGATGATGAAATCAATAGGGAAATAAATTTATCCACTTGCACCAATAAATCCTCTATTTTTCCCTCTAGATGAGCGATTGATCTGTCATCCATTGGCCTTGCTTCTCCTATTCTCAGCTTCTTATAGATGGATAAGGGCATCAGGTTGATGTTGGCTCCAAGATCACAGAGAATTCTTCCTAACTTCTTTCCTCCTATTGAGACAGGAATAGTAAAGGTCCCAAGATCTTTTACCTTTGGAGGGATCTTGTTCTTCAATATTACACCGCATTCTTCTGTTAAGGAGACCATCTCATATTCTCTCAGCCTCTTTTTCTTTATAAGAATGTCCTTCAAAAATTTTACATAGGAGGGCATTTGCTCTAAGGCTTCCACCAAAGGGATATCAATGTGCAACAGCTTTGGCACATCTAGAAACTTTCTAAATTGATGTTCTTGCTCTTGCTTCTTCAGCCTTTGAGGAAATGGAGGAGGTGGGGGTTTAAAGATAGGCGTCTTCCTTATTTTCTTGTTAACCACTTCCTCATCTCTTCCTATAGTGAGATCTTCTACTATTACTTCTTTAGGTTTTTCTTTCTCTCTGATTTCTAGAGAACCTGAACCTTCACCATCAATCTTTGCCTTTTCTTCACTCTTCTGTTCAATCTCAACATATTTTCATGTACTGCTTTCCTTCTGCTCTTTCTGTACCACACCTTCCTTTTCATTTAGCATCTTGCCACGTCTCAGTTTTGTGGCTTGTACTTGCTCTTTTCATTCCCTCTTTGGGTTTTCTATATCATATGGTAGCTTGCCAAATGGTCTATTCTGCAATTCGGTAGCCAATTGACCCATTTGCAGCTCTAAATTCTTCATGGAAACTTGCTAACTCTGCATGGCAGCATCATTTCTCACCATGTAACCTTTCATTAGACTTTCTAGGGAAGTGTTAGGGATTACCTGACTAGGTGGCTGCTGTCTTTGTTGATGTTGTTGAGGGCATGGCTGAAAACCAGGAGGGTAGCTGGAGTTCGCTTGGTTTTCTGAAGCAAACCTAGGGTTGAAACTTGGTTTTTTTGTGCTTGCCCTCCCTAATTACTAGTTCATTGACCTCTCCAACTGAAGTTTGGATGTTGCCTCCAACCAGGGTTGTAGGTTTGAGAAAATAGATTATTTCTTTGAGCATTTTGATTCCCAATATAGTATACTAAAGCATGGTTGGTAGGATAATGCTTTATCAAATGAATTTCTCCAAAATAGTTACAAAACACAGCATTAAGCTGATTCGTTGTAGTTGTGTTCTGTGAGTCATTTCCCACAGTACTGTTTTTCAGGATATTGGACATGGAAGAGATCTGAGCTATCAAAGCAAAGAGGGGATCTAGTTCCAATTTCCCTCTTGTTCTATCTACCATTTCAACTTCTCCTATAGGGTCTGACCAATGACTGTGATTAGTTGATATTGTGTTCAAAATCTCCACTGCTTCATTATAAGATTTAGTCAATAAGGCTCCATTAGCATAAGCATCCACCACCAATTTGGAAGCTTTAGTCAGTCCATGGTAAAATGCTTCAATTTGAAAAGAATGTGGCAGACCATGGTGGGGGCATTTCCTTAGCATTCCCTTGAACCACTTTCATGCTTCACTGAAGGACTCATCACGCTTGAAAGTAATGATATCCCCCCTCAATTTGACATTCTTAGTAGGAGGAAAATACTTCAGGAAAAATTGCATTGCAATTTCATTCCAAGTTGTTATAGATTTTGGCAATAGAGTTCCCAACCATGCTAGAGCATCACCATCAATTGAATAAGGGAAAAGAGTTAACCTCAAAGCTTCTTCTGTCACTCCAGGGATGACAAACAAATCACATAGTTCAATGAAGGATTTTAGATGATAGTGAGGGTCTTTTGTAGATAATCCATGAAATTGCCCCTTGGATTGAAGCATCTAGAACATTACAGGCTTGAGCTCAAAATATGGTGCTTGGATTCATCTCATTATATCTTGGGGCTACATAATCTCGTATGGCTCTTTCCCTATCATCAATAATTTGCAGTATATTTCCAGGGTTAATAGCCTGATTAGCTGCTAAATTCGGTTGTTGCCCTGCAGGTTCATGCAGCTCACGAACAAAGCCATCCAAAATATTAGAGCAAGGATGCAAATACCCTAGAGTAGACAGAAGAGTTATGTTAACATAAGACTGAGAGAATTGGAATTTGTAGTAGGGTGTCATATTTTCTTTCGAGTAGCCCCTTATTAGCCCACATTTCATTGGGTTGTCTAGGTTTTGCATTAGATTGGCCCTATGGCTTACCATTTGGGTCTACCACCTTCCCTTTTGGTGGTTCACAATGTATTCCACGTCTTTATGCTATGACAGTATCTAGCAGACCCATCACACATAATTGACTATTAGCCATTGCAGGTGAAAAATGAGAATTTGAGTTATGAGGAGAAGTCTGTTCAAATTGTTGCCAGAGAAGTGAAGGATCTTCGTAATCAAGAAATAACTTTAGTGAAAGTCCTCTGGAGAAATCACCAGCTAGAAGAAGCAACTTGGAAGTGAGAAGAGGAGATAAAAATTAAGTACCCAGAACTGTTCTAAGACTAGCAACTTTCAAGGACGAAAGTTCATAAGGTGGAAAAGATGTAATGTACGTGCATTTAATTTGTTTATTTAATTAATTGTGGATAGTTTGATTACGTCTTGGTGAATTGCATGACCTTATCATTTTACGTATGAGATTAATTTGGGGTTAGAAAATTAGGGAGTTTAAGGGTTGTTTTTTAGGACTTTCAAAAAGAAAAGATATTATTATATTCTTTTCTTTAAAGGAGTTTTAGAAAACAATAAAAATGGGATGCTTTTCCCTTTTAAAAAAGAGAAGGGAGAAACCTTGTTTCTTTTACTAAAGGAAAAATTTCCAAAAGAGAAAGGTCCCCTTGAAAGAAAAAGAAACCCTAGTTTGCATTTTTTTTTTCTTCTTCATCCTCCTTTTTCTTCCCATACAAACTCTCTCTTCCTCTCTTCCTCATTGATCGGGGCAGGTGAGAACTCTCTAAAAGAGAGTTATTAGAAGTCTTTTAGGCTAGATTTCCTCCCTTCATTGGAGTAAATTACCTTTGATTTATGGAATAATTGCTTGGATTATCTTTATTTTGCATATAGGACTTTTCAGACTTTCATATTATTGCATCATTCTATTTATGCCAGCATTTAAATGAAATAGAAAATTTTAAGGTTAATTATTAGTGATTCCAGATATTTTATTAGCAAGTAAATGATGGAACATTATTTTAGCAGAATTATTGATCGAGCAATTTTGAAGCAAAACGTACACAGAGAATCTACGAGAAAATAATGAAAATTTGAAATATGGAAACAAATCTTCTTTTTAAGGAATTAATTAACGATGGATACGAGTCACTTGGGTGATTTGACCTAATAGGTTTCCCAATCACAACGGAAGGTCTATAAATAGGAAAATCGGTCGTCAAAAGGAAGGGAGTTTGTTCAATTTTTTTAGAGAGCCTTTAGCTTTGAGGCTTCTTCTTCTGTAGAATTTTCATCCATTATTCCTACAGTTTTTCAATTCTCATAGAGTAGAGCTTGTAGGCGACAGAAACTCTATTGAAGCTGGGAGCAGAAAAAACGATTCTTGCAACTATTTTCATGGAGCAACCAATTTTGTAGTTCTTTAGAGTTTTCTTTCATCATGAACTCGTTTATTGTTTTTATTTGTTTGTTGCTGTCTTTTATTCATTTTAGCATGAACTAATCACTCTTAGGTGAGGATTAGGGGAGATGTTGCTAAACTAATTCAGAATTGAAGTAAAGTTCGTGGAATTAAATTGTTTTAGGAAGTGTTCTGTTTATGTCTGTCTGGCCAACACGCATGAATACCTTCTCTATGTTTCAAAAGAAAATAGGACTAGTAGATTACTATAAAACACAATAGCCTCTAGATCAAGGTAGCGCCTGCTAAGTGAGTAGGTTAGGGATAATCACTCACCTAGTGCACAAAAACAACAGGTTTAACTCATATAGGTTAGTGGGAATTAACTTTAAGATAATTGAGAGATCTGGGAGAATTCTGAGACTATTGTTGGGTGATTTGATTATCCCATTCATTTGCTTCAGCATTCTGTTTCAAGGAAAATAACATTGTACCTTAATCTGAACTCATTCATTCTTATTGTTATAACAACAACAACAACATCTTTTTATTTTGTCATTTAGTTTATTCTAGCATTAGTGATAAAAATCATTGTAGACCCCTAAATTTGTCTGATATTTTATTTCATTAAAAGAAATTGTGTTTATTTTTATCTTTTTTAGAGAAAAAAAAAAGAAGAAGAGAAGTTTTTGCTATTTTATTTTATTCTCCTTTTATTTTTTTTATCTTATTTTATTTTATTTGATCTTATTTGATTTGATTTTGAAGTTTTAATATTGTGGAATAAAATCATTTTTGTTATTTTGGCTAATATGGAAAAACCTAAATGAATCAAATCAATTTTTTATATTGTTTCCTTTCGGATCTGATTTCTCAATCAAATAAAATAAAATAAAATAATTCATTATGGTGTTAAATTTGTTTCCTATTTTTGGTGGACTAAATCATATGTAAATTGGGACCATGATCATTTTTTGGAGGACACAAAAGGGATACTAGCACACACCTATACACCTACAATCAACTTTTTCTCCTTTCTCCCTCGTTTTTTTTTCTTTCTTTCTTTTCTTTCCCTCATCCTTCTTCTCCAAAAATACAAACACACACCAAAAGTTTTTATTATTTTTTTAACCATTTTCTCTCTTCCACAATTTTTTTTTAATCTTCCCTCACATCACAATCTTTGTCTATCTCTCCCTTTCGACTTGCTCTCTTTTGGTGGAATCAAAAGGTAAATGTTCATAATCATTTTTTAATCATACTGAATAAGCTTTTAAAATTTATGTTTACATATTGTTAGCTAGGTTTATTCTATACTAATTTTATTTGTTTACATTATATTTATTTGAGTTGAAATATTGCAATTTCTTGAATAATATTTTAAATTCTTATTTGGTTAATTGAATTTTTGCATTTTTCATGTGTTAATGTATATTATGTCCAAATTTGTATTTTTGAATATCAAATTTGTTCATGCAAATTTTTCAAAATAAATCTTCCAATGATGGAATCTAGAATATTTGAGATGCCATTATTCTAAGATTCTTAAAGTAAAAAGGTAATATCTTGGGATGGCAAGATTTGATTTTGGATATTTTCGTTAAATGACTTTCTTTCTTTATTTAATACGAATTTGTCGTTCATATTATCTTATTGATTTGCCCAAACATTATCTCATGTCATAATCTTTCAATCGCATTGAATGACTCGATATTTACCTTTTTGGCTAACAATCCCTTTAATCTAATGACAAAAGTTGAATTATCGGGATGCCGATTCTTTAATATTCTTGAAGTTTGATCTTCTGCTTTTAAAGTTTCAAAAAGTTTCTAAATAAGTCTTAAAATAAGCAAAAATCTCAAACAAACAAAAATTTTATTTTTTTAAAAAAATAATTCCTATGATAGAAATTACGAAATTTAAGAGGTTGATTCCCTAATATTCTTGAGGTAATGAAAATATTTTGGGATGCCAAAATAAATTCCAATAAATTTTAAATGACTTTATGCCACCCATAATTGTTGTTCATCACCTATTCTTCAAGGGATGGTTATCAATCAAACATGGGACATATAAAAAAACTAACATAAAACTTTTTCTTTAAAAGGTCACATCTCTTTAATAAGCGAAACAAATTCAATAGCATACGAAAAAACGGTAGTCGTTCTTTGAACGAGTATCGTGGGGTGCTCATACATTCCCCATACACAAAAGATTCCTGAATCCAAATCTCTTATTCGTAGATCAATCCATTGGCACATTTGGGTGACCAGTCACACCCTCTAAATCAAGACTAGTGACAACTCTATTTTTCTCCTCTTTGGAAAAGAAAGTCGGTCGCTCCGCGTCGCAAACTCGAACCGACAATCACCAATATTTATCTTTATTACTCACTGAATTCACTAAAAGATTAAATTAGAATAGTTCAAAATCTACCACTAATCCCTATGGAGACGATATCACTTGCTACTAACTGTGTACACTTCCACATCGCTTTGTGTGGTTATTATTACAAATTTGAGCCTCACCATCGCACAAGACAACAGTCGCCTACCCATCCTTCACTCTGGCAGCGGCTGACAGTAAGCGTAGGTGGTGCTTGTCCACGAGCGTGGGCAACGATGAATGATGGTAGTAGTACGGCGAACGACTATTGTGGTTGGGGGAGTTTTCTTGACACAACCCACCCCACATCACCCTTTTCAACCTAGGATGTGTCATGTCGACAATGGATCCAAATTCAACCTTAGAATCTATTGATAGTCGACTTGGACTAGGCTAAAATTCTAAAAATCAAATATATTTTCCTGAACATACAAACATGAACAAAATACATATATATGTGAACTGATTGAAGTCATGGTTTATAACTTAAGAAACATCCCTAAAATCGCAACATGAATCAGGCAATGCTAGATATTTATTTTGAGTACATAACAACGGAACTGTAACATGTCCATACGAAATGAGATGCAATTTAAGAAAGCTGGGGGCAGTTGTCGGTCCTGATTGTCTCATAAGGAACTCAAGTGTTACCTGGTAGAAAAATTTAAGAAAAAGGTGAGCTAAAAAGCCCTGTAGTGGAAGGATTTATAAGAAAATAACTTGAGAAAATTCAATACAAAAATAACAATTATATTGAAATTTGTAACATTGCGTCACCTGTAATAAATCTCATTTAAAACAGAACTAGATATCTTAAAAATAATAAATAAATAATTTTAAAACAGAGATCATAGAGTGAAGAAAAACTCAACATCAAACTTGTACCTTGTTCTAGTCATACTATACATGGAGAAACTCAAAGTATATATCAGAGCAAATTCTGGTCATACTATGCATCGGGTAATCTCATATACAAAGCAGAGCAAACATGATCATATGCGCGTAGAGTAGCCCCAAAAGGCAAAACCCCTAACATACAAGCCCAAAGCCTGTACATGTGCCAAAGTGGGTCCCAAAGACCTCATATATCATATATACACTATGAAAACACATTCTCATAAGTGTATCAGGAAAGCTTGAACATTCTCAAACTATGCTTTACAAATTTTATTAATATTACTAATAATAGTGCACATAATGTTTGCTAGAAATCATTCATGAAAATGAAATCTTTCATCAATCTTGATGCTAAAATCCAAAACCAATTTAGGAAATTAAAGTTTCCAAATTTCATAATTTACTTGATAAACTGAATAAAAAATTTTAGAAAACAACCACTCAGACTATCATCAGCAAGAATAATTTGGATTGTAAGTCGTCCGGATCTCCACTAGGCCTGTAATATCAATCTAATGGCAAATTAGTAAATATTTAATTCCCAACATAAAATTACATTAAATAAATAATTCGTTACCAACTAATTCTCTCTCCTCATTAATTCTCAAGTACTTTTGGTCTAAATTCTCCATATACTTTTTTTTCACAATTTATTTTCTCTCCTCCACATTGAGACCCACAAATCACCTTCACTCTTCCTTACCTTTTGTTCTCTTCTCACCCCACGTGATGTATTTTTTTATTATTTTCTTAAAAATAATTTTCTTCTCTCTCTCCATTCCATTTCATCATCTTCTTCTTCCTCCAAAAGAAATATGAATTTGCAACTTTCTTCCTCTCTTTTTTTTTCTTTTTCTTTTTTAACTTCTTTCATTTCCATCTCCTTCTTTCTTCGATCCAGCTCCTTTCCTTTTTCTAGATTGCTTCTCTTCTCTTCGGTATGCAACTCCTAGCAATAAACTCTTCTGCTATTAATTCTTTTTTTGTTTGTTTTACAAATTTTCCTCATATATTTCTTCTTTGTCAAATAAGATGAAAACTATTAAATACTTACCAAATCTTCAATTTCGTGTAACTCCTTGCAAATCCACCCTTCCTTTTTTTCTCTCGTCTTCTCGTCCTCCTCCTTTTTTTTCTCTTCTTCTCCTTTTTCTTCTTCATTTCTCCCTCTTCTTTTATTTTAAAACTTATCCCTTCTTTCTCAAAATTTCCATATTTTTTTACCTTTTTTTGTGTAATAAAACAACACCTGTCAGCCTCACACACTCAAACCACTACTCACACTTCCCGTGCCCCTCCTTTCCTTTTTCTTCTTTTTTTTTTACTTAAGTAAGGCAAATGACGAAAATGCCATTACAAAATATTGTCCCCCTTTTTAAGAAGTTTGTCCTAGAAATTCAGCCACAGTAATCAAGAGAATAACCGAGAGTATTAAGCATGGATTTAATCTTTACTTTTCAACTTTGTCTCTTCCATTGCTTGACTCTCCACAAAACTTTAACTAAAGAAATGGTTTTATTTTGCAACACCTGCTCTTTTCTTTTTAAAATCTGCACTAGCTCCTCCATACTGAACAAATTCTCTTTTATTTACACTAGTTGTGGCTCAAGAATGTGTGATAAGTTAGATACATATTTACGCAACATAAAAACATGAAACATATCATAGATTCAAGTAAGCTTCATTAGTAAAGCCAAACGACATGCCACTTGTCCAATATATTTAAGAATCTCGTATGCATCAATATTTCTTGGGCTTAATTTTTCTGTCCCACCAAATCTCAACACACCCTTCTGAGGTGATAATAGAAGGAAAACTTTTTTGCCCACTAAAAATTCTAAATTTTTCGACGTTTATTTGTATAACTCTTTTGTCGATCTTGGGTTGCTTTCAATCTTTCTCTAATTGATTTCACCTTCTCTGTAGTGCTTTGTACAAGTTATGGACTCATTAACTTCTTTATGCCAACTTTGTCCCTACAAACTGGAGTTCGATACTTCTTGCGATATAACGCTTCAAACGATGTCATTCCTATACTGGAATGAAAGCTATTATTGTAAGAAAATTTCATCAGCTTAAAGATAGATGTGTATTTTACATCTGTTTGAGGATGAAAAGTTGTACTAAAATGTAATTTAGTATTCATAGCTTGTTGTAAACTAGACCAGAATTTGGAAGTAAATATAGTGTCCCTGTTAGAAACAATAGACACTAAAGCTCCATACAGGCTAACTATTTCAACCACATACAACTTAGCCAACTTATCCAAAAAGTATGTGATTTTGATTAGCAAAAAACTTGCAATTTTTGTCAATCTATTAACAATCACCATAATACCATCATAGCCACTCTGAGTACAAGGAAGACCAAATAAGAAATCCATAGTAATGTGTTCACATTTCCATTCGAGAATTGGCAAGGAAATCAAAGGTCCTGCAGATTTTTATCGTTATGGTTTTACTTGTTGGCAAATTAAGCATTTAGAAACATATTTTGCTATATCTCTTTTCATGCCTTGCCACCAATAGTATTCCTTCAAAGTTCGATACATCTTTGTGCTACCTGGGTGCATAACATAAGCTGAACTATACGCTTCTTAAAGTATATATATATATATATATATCTAAGTTCTAAATCACCAAGTACACATAACCTGCTGAGCTCAGTTAGAGTTCTATCGTCTCTCAGGTCATAATCCGCTAGCAGGCCACTCTTCACTTCTTCTTTAATTTTATGGTAAACTGGATCATTGAATTGAGCATGTATAATTCGACCCATTAGAGTCGGTCATACTCAAAAGTTTGCAAATAAGACTTCTAACTCATCCATTGTCAATTCTGTATTTATACATTTGAACTCACCCATTAAAGAGAATGTTAAGAAACCCATGACAATCGAACGTAACAACCTTGATGACGAATAGGACCTTTAGATCACGATCATGATACCAATACAAAGAAAAGTTTAGAACAGATTACCATAATGATCATCAATATCAAGAGTAGAGAAAACTCGTTTCTAATCTTGGGATTCGAATCACTCCATAAGAGCTATGATCAACACCACTTAAATGACTCTAACATGCAAAATCTAAAGACACAAGAAATTTCACAAGATGGGAGATAAAACTCTCAACCAAGTTAATGAGATAAACTCACTTTGATTAAAATTTCAATTCTGATTTCCAAAAACCAAGTACATTCTTATTTATACAAAGACATAATGAAGAGACACAACTCTTGGCCAAATAGTTTAAATCCAGCCAATTTCTTTTTATTTTCATACATGGATCTCATTAAAGGAAAGTCGAACTGAAAGCGTTAAAGCAATAAAATTTTAAGCCACTCAATATAAAGGACGATGCTTTATTAAAATTAGGAGAAGCTAGTGAAGATCCTAAAGTGAAAAACAAAGATAATTGTTTAACTACTTATGAATTTGAAAATTTTGAATTCTTGTTAGGCATAACTATTTGGCATGATATCTTATTTGCTATAAATTCTATAAGTAAAGTCTAATAACATGAAGGCATGTATATTGATGTTGTTTATATCACTTGAAAGGTTTAATATGATTTTAGGGAAAAAAAAATAGCGAAAATGAATCCACAACTGCTATGATTTGAGCTAAAGAAAATGCAAATGATAGAGAAAAAAGAATGATTCGAAAAAAAAAAACAATTTAATGAGAATGTTAATATTGAAGTACTCTTGCTACATTATAGACCAAGCAATTCTTCACTTAAAAATAGATTTGAACAATTTTCAAATATAAGAAAATATCTTTAACTTTCTTATTTGATATGAAATTTTTAATTCCATTAGATAATGATAATGTTAAAAAATACATAAAGTATAGTAACTAACCTACTAAATATAAATATTTACAAATATATTTGCATTTTTATTTTATTTTCAAAACTACAACCGGCTCAAATTGCTCCTCTTGATCTATTTGTGTATTTCTTTATATATATATATATATATATGATTTCCAATAATGATTAAAACTAAAAAATTAAATTTCAATTAGATTTTGAATATAAAATTATTTTCAAATTGAATTAAAATTTAAATTTAGTTTGATTTTTTTAATGGGGCACTTGCACCAATAGCCAAAAAAGTATACAATATTGCATATATAGCATTGAGTTACTAATATTGCAAATGCAGCCAAAAAAAAAAATGCCCGACCCAAAACAAAAATGTGAAAAAGTCTTTAATACCCTTCTTCAAACAGGCGAAAATTCGAACGGTTATTTTCAAAATTATTCACGCTTGCGATTTTCTAGTGTTTTGCGATTTACGCGCGAGACAAAATTCAGCCCATTGTGGCCCATTAATTGATATACAACTCATTAATTCCATCGCCCATTTAATTCCAAATGTAATTGATATAGCGCATTAATTCAAACTTAATTGATATACCAGCCCATTAATTCAAAACCAAATCGATTTAAAATGGTGTGTTTAATTCCAGCATGCGATAACCTTCCAACCTCCAACTGTTAGTCTACAACAACTTGATGAAGATGTTAATGTTCAAGAAATCGTTCACTATGCAAGAGAATATGTAAAGGAAAAAGAGGAAGAGGTTTGTCATTAGAAATTTTATTAAATTGTTTACACTTTTTTGGTATATCAATTATAAAATTTTATTAGTTTGTCATTAATATACTTAGTATACTACGTATATCAGTAATATTAATGAAATACTTCATTTCAAATATATCAGTTATATTTATTAATATACTTAATATTAAGTATATCAAGAATAACATGACTGATATACTATTATGTATATCAAAAGTATATCACTAATATTTGTTATTTGAATGTAAGAATGATGAAGATGAAGGAAATAAAAAAGAAGTTGAAGATTTGTCAAAGAAAAAGAAGACAAAGAGAAGCAAGAAGAGAATGAGGGGAGTGTAGGTGAATGAAAGAGTAGCTACATTTTAGAACAATATTATATTTTGATTAATTTAATTCTTGGATTCAAAAACTAAATCATTTCACTACTAAACAAGTTTAGTATTTTGTTGTTGCAATTGAAGAATAGTTTTAGTTCTTTTAACATAATTGTTTTACATGTTATCAAGTACTACTAATTTGTAATATTGCAATTGAAGAATAATGATTTCTATATCTTGAGATGTAGTATATTGCTTAAAAAATTCATGTCAATATAAATGTTGATATAATACTAATCTACATGGTATAAGATTAAAATTGATAATAAACTTAGACACTACTGATACACTTTTGATACACTACTGATGCACTATTATTACACTCTGATATACTATTGATACACTTATGATATACCTGTAATTACACTTTTGATATCAAAGATATCATTGATTTCTTTCTTTTATAATATTCATGGAATGATTATGGTCAACCATATACTTTCTAAGCATCCATATATCACTACCCCCCTATAACGAAAATCTCTTTCATATATCATTGACAATTTCATTAGTTTTATCGTTGATATATCTAATAATGTATATCATTCATATTTAATGTGACTGATACACTTCTTAAGAGGTATATCAATTGACATATTTAAATTTAGGTATATCAATTATTACTGATTTACATGATATCAAGTATATACTTGATAAACAATATTTCATTAGTTTTTGTAAACTTTCTTAGTATATCAATTTTATCACTGATATATTCTATGAAGCAGTATATCATTCATGAAAATTACAGCAACAAATTACAAAACAAAAGAAAATTATAGCAACAAATGATCGAACTAGAAGATCGACGAACACGAGCACAAATGAAAGAAATATTTTTATTTACCAACGGATAGCATAAACAACCCAAAAAGATAAATAATTAAAGAATCAACGACAAACAAAAAATCGAAACAAACGATCGACGATTGGATAGAGAATGAAATAAAGAACCAACAATAGACGAACTAAAGAATAATTTTATTTGCGATTGAGAACAAGAGAAATCGAAAACTAAGCAATAGAAAAAACTGTGAAAAAATCGACGTAGAAGATCACACAAATGCACAAACTTAATAAAAATTAGAAGATTGCACGAACGCAAAATCGAATAGAGAAAATCGATTTTATTTGCTGAGAGAGAGAAGATCGTGAACAAAAAAAATAACCTAAGAAAAAAAGGTGAAAAATGCAGGACGAAAGAAGATCTGAAAAGAAAAGGGTAAAATTGGAATTAAAAAAAAAATTCTACTTTCAAAGTTTATTATATTTTCAAAATCAATAACCACCCGCTATATATATGTAAACATATGAAAAACGTTTGCTACCCATTACAAAATTCCCCATTTTAATGTTATTTTTCTTCTTTTAAATTTAAATCTAGTTTCTAAATTAATTTTAAATTTATATCTAAGTTTTATCCATTTCAATTTAGATAATATTATCCTTAAATCTAAAATCAGAATTTTGAATATCTATAACGGTTAGTAAATCTTTTTTTTTTCTTTAAATCCAGATCTTTTTCATTATTGATTTTCTTTCCATATCTCTTCTTTTTGCCGTTGTTCTTCGTATGCTTCCTTGTTTGCTGATCTACAATAATACTTCTGTTTGTTTGTTCAATCAATTTTTCTATATTTTTTTCATCGATTTGTTTATTGTAACGACCCGACTTAAATCTACCTTAAAACCATTATTACATGCATGCTTAAGAAATTTTAAAGGTTGCAAATGATAAAAAAAATTGCTTTTAAAAATTTAAAAGAAAGATTAAAAGTTTAAACCTCAAATTTGGAATCCCAAAGACAATACACAAGTTGAGTTTCGAAAACTATTAATCCTAGAATTAATGTGGAATTAAAGAGCCCATGACCATATGACACATAGAAACTCTTCCTCATCGTTCATCACAACCATTAATGTTATTACTCGAAAAAGGTTTTAAAGAAACAGTTGAGTAAGTGACTCAGCTTACAAGGCCAGACATGCAAACAGACACAATCATTTAACTCATGATATGAATAATTGGGACCTACTCTTCTTCGACCAAAAATATTCCATTCTTTTCATGTCGGGTGAACAACATCCCTTATCCCATCATGAAGCCACCTCACTTTGAGTACAAGTATGAGCCCTCTATTGTTGGGGTTGTCCTATCGCAACTGATGGTAGATGGTACTCATTCAGTGCAGCTGGATCCCGTCGAACATCGATCCTTTGGTTATGGAATGTAGTTGTCACCCTCTTTTCAAATATGTTCTCACATACTTGTTAAGATGTGGAGCCAAAATGAAGCTCATTGTTGAGGAAGTTCCTTGGTGAGGAAGCTCCTTGGTGAGGAAGCTTCTTGTTGAAGAAGCTTCTAAGCTCCTTGTTGAGAAAGCTTCCAAGCTCCTTGTTGAGGAA
>JAOANK020076333.1:0-19193 GCA_026257165.2 Telfairia occidentalis
ACATGAACGTTTAGGATCGAAACGTTTGTGACACTTTACAACACTTGTAACAATCACAAAGTGGGTCGTATCCATAGAGTCATAAGGATAAGGCACCCAACCTTATCCATATACTAAAGACCATTTAGGTTATTTCTTAAACATGATCCATCTGTATGTCTTCACATACATGTTTAAGTTTGTCATAGAATAACCTTGGATCTTAGTTTATTGGATTGAGTTCATGCACACTAAATGTCGAATGAAATAAGTCTTATTTTATTAAATAAATATTTTGTATAATATTACAAGACCGCGAAGGTTTAGGGCATCAACCCCATCAGTGTCGTGATGAAATGCACCCTTCCAACATGTGTGTAGCGGCGCATGTGGCCTTCCGGCAACAGCAGTTTGACAACAGGTAGTAACGAAGCTTCTAGTGTACCACAACCTATACTTGTGTGTAATTCCTTAAGAACCCCAACCATAATGACATTTTATACCTTAGATATAATATAGGTTATTTTTACTAAGATTATTGGGCATTTATCCTTAGGTTGAGAAAAGAAACTATAGATCAGGTCGGCTACTAGGTGTTTTTTTAGATCTCGCTTAAGGTAATTGGCTTCCCTTAGGAAATTGCCTTAGAGCTTCGGTCAGATTTATTTGTTGCATGATATGATATGATATATCATGTATGATCAATGCTATAATATGATGTATTGAGTATAACATGCATGATCTGATGTGATGAGATATGATGTTTTGATTCATGGCATGCATGATCTGTTATGATAAGTTATACATGTCATATGTTTGTGGAACCTTATGCATGAATCATAGCTTATGTTACATGTTTTTAACGAAGGTAACAACTACCTCCCAACTATTGGGGTTGATGTTGGGTGGGATTTGGCTTCCCTGAATGGGTACCATCTACTATCAGTTGCGGTAGGATACCCCCCAAAAATCGAGTGCCCACACTCGTACTTAAATGTGAGGTGGTTTCATGACAGGATTAAGGTTGTTGTTCACTTAGCATGGAAAACAAATGAATGATTTGATTAAATAAAAATAGGTCCCAAATGATTATATACCACATTTATGGCTGAATGTATGTGTATGCATGTCTGACCCCGTAAGTGGGATCACTTACTGGGTATTCTTAACATACTCAATCTTTTCCTAAAACATTTTTCAGATAATGATGGTAACATGTGGGGTGGACGACGAAATGGTTTTTGTGTGTCATGGTCACAAGATGATTTGTTTTGGCATTAAAGTCTTGGATTTGTTTCATTATTTTAAACTTTAATTATGTTAAGATTTTTTTTTATTACCCATTAAATTTGCATGTTTTTAAAATTTATTTTCTTTATTAAGTATTTCATAATAAAGTTTATTTTGTATTTGAGTATGTTTTGATGTTTTCACATTGTACTAAGCAGGCATGCGGTAACGATCTTAGATTAGGCTAAGTTTTAAAGTTGGGTTGATATAGTCACCCAAGCCTGACCCACAAATTTTAGCTATATTTAGACCGTCTCATTAGGCTAGTCCAATCATTAGTCCATCACACGAGTCGTGCATAGAATCTATTGTCATTGATTCGAATAAACATATTTTCTTTGACATTTGCTATAGTGGACAAAAGAGAATGTTGATACAGAAAGTTCATTCTTATCTCATTTGAGAACAAGACACAACAATAAATTGGATTTTTGGAGATGCTAGATTTCATGCGCCATTAAACAATTTCAACATGTTAGTAAATACTTTTCATGAAGAAATGTTTTCATAAGTAATTTCACCGTGGTAAACCCATCAGAAGAAGTCCTTGTTGATGAAATTTTTTTCTCATTGGTGGAAGAGATTTGTCGATGGTTCTAAACCTCATCGGCAAAAGAAGAACAAACATGTCAACAACAGAAGTTTACTTCTATTGACGTTCTATCATCGTACAACATGTCATCAGTAGTAATCTACCTCTGGCGACAACGTGTCTTTCCTTAGTCAAAGTCGATTTCTACAGACGACTGTTTTTGGTCGGCAAATGCCAAATCTACCAACAAAAAATGTATTTTGTTGAGATTTTTTTTAAAAAAATAATATAAAATTATTCTAATTTCATTAAAACCTATTAATTCCTTAAACGTAAAAGTCGTTGTAATATCCATACATTCAAAATCATACTAAAAATGGAGATTTATATCAAGAAAAAAAAATCTTACAAAATTATGTTCAAACTAAGTTGAAATTACAACATTGTTTTAGCACGAAAATTTTTGAGGAATAACGTGAGCTTTAGAGGGAGCGCTCTTAACCTACAAGGAAATTAGCGGTGACGCTGAAGTCAGTAACGTTGTTCTCTAGAGTATGAAATTTCTTAGAAAATAGTGTGTGGCACTTTCACAATGACCGATGTCTACTTTTATAGCGGGCAGAGGAGTGATTTACAAAGGTGATTCCCCCGTAGTCCGTCGTCAGTTACTGCGAACAACAGTTGAGCCTTTGGGGGCGAGATTTTCTCGACCACGCTTCATCCAGCGCCCGTAGAGGGCACGACATTGTGAACCACGCAGCCTTTCCTCCCACACTGGGGTTTTCCTTGCCACCTTACCTCAGGCAAGACCAAGGTCATCTGAGGTAGCATAGCTCATGGACACGTGGCTTCCGCTAAATGGTCCAGGTGTCTCGCAATATTTTCACTCCCAACAAACATGGACAAAATTTCCAATGAAATACACCTAATCGATCTAGATGGTTTAATTTTTGTTTTCCTCAAATCCTCATAATTTTTCAACAAATGTAATCTTTGATAAATAAAAACAAAGCCATAAATAAAAACACATAATATGAAATATTTAACAACAAATGAGAAAAATAAAAAATAAAAACAAAGCCAAAATGTTAAAGAGACAGTAGAAAGTAGATATAAAGTTCGTTCAAAAGGTGAAAATGCCTAAGTTGAATCTAAAACACATAACTCATGCCTGTGGCACAATGAAGCAGCCAAACGATACCTAAGTGACCTAGAAGTGCCTAAGTGTCGTTTTGAATCTTAAACTAACCTAGAAAGTGTCTAAGTTGAATCTAAAGCACATAACTTGCCCCTCCCCTCCCCTCCCCTCCTTGCAAGATGAAGCAACTAAAGAAAGTGACCTAAGAGTGCCTAAATATCATTTTGACAACCAAACCAATTTAGAAAAGTGCCTAAGTTCAACCTAAAGTACATAACTTGTCCTTGCATGACAAAGTAACTACTAAATGGCCTAAAAATATCTAAGGGTTATTTTGACTATCAAATCAATTTTAAAAGTGCCTAAGTTGAACTTAAAGCACATAACTCGCTCCCTTTGAACGATGAAGTAGCTAAAAGGTACCTAAGTGGTCTTAAAAAACATAAATGGCTACTTAAGTGAAGGATAGTCACAGAACCATACACAATTATTAATTAACCTCACTACCACAGAAGTTTAACAACCATAAATAGTCACACAACAGTCTTAAAAAGTCTATATGCATTTAAGAAACTAATCCAAATTAATGATAATTCACACCTAGTTGGATGATATGCCCCTTATGAGCCTTTGCAGATGATCAACAAAGCTTTTGAATAAGGGCCATCTTTCTTCCCATTTTGACAGCTGCACAGTCTCAATTGTTGCACATCTACCTCTCTTTGTTTTTATTTTTCTTGTACAAAAATTAATGTCTCTTTCAATTCTTGTACAAGATTATAAAGTTACTACTCAAGAGTTAGCAAATTATATGATTCTTATACAAGAATTAGTCGGTTAATTAACATTAATTAACGCAAGAATAAAAGAATTAATCCCAATTTTATTTTCTACAACTAACACACTTTAATTCCAATTATGAACTCATGACTCAAGAGCTAGCAAATGATAATATGTTGAGATTTATGTCAAAGAGCCTCATCGTTTATGTATTATTATCTATAAAATAATTATTTTATTATTTTTATTTGTATTATTCATTGTCCATATTGTATGAAAATCCTTAAATACTAATGTAATCTTTGTTGGAAAATACTGGATGGAATCCAGATCCTAGCCGCATTGATCAAAAACATGCCGACCAACATTGACAACTTCTAATTAAAAGAGTTTTCAAAAAATAAGTTTAGGAAAAACATACCTTTGGGATGGCAAAGGTGGATCTATAGCACTCAAATTTACAGATAAAACAATGGATATTCTGAAAAAGATCACATATATCATGGAAATTTATAAAAAAATTGTGATTTTTTCTTGTGAAACTTTAAAACAAGCTTATTTAAGTTATAAAACAACTATTTTAAGCACATATATCAATAATTGAAAGCCAAGCATATACATTAATACGATAATAGATAGTATTGAATGTTGTAAAATAAATACGAACTTAAATAATTTATTGATAAAAAATTATATTGAATAACTATATGATTGATATTAATAATTTAATAGAAAGGCAAACTATACTTTTAGTCTCGGGGTTTGAGTTTAGTGTCTATTTGGTCCCTAAGATTTCAAAATTGACACTTTAGTTCATGAGGTTTGGAAAATGTTCTAAATAGTGACTTCGGTCTTAAAGCTGATTGTTTGTTGACTAATGAAAAATAATATGGCAAAGCTTTGTGGAAACTTTTATTCATTTTATATTGTTTTAATCTATTTGGCAAAAATATTTTTCCTTTCTCCTTCTCCTTCTCTTCTCCTCCTCCTGTTGTCGCGCGGCGACATTGACCATTGCATTCTCCCCAATGCGGAAATTCCTGCTATGACTATGCCCATAACGTAGTAAACTCTCCAAGAGTTAAGGCAACAACGCCGCTTGACGACTATGGCCATGGTGGTGCTTGAGAACACCATTGCTGAATGACGAAATTTTCTTGGAAGGGGCTGAATCCACTTCGAAGTATCACTCTCAGAGTTTGGAGATTTTGTATCACTACTACTAGTGATGGAAGGGGTTAAATCCATTACTTTAAAAAACACACACCCCCCTACAATTAAGTAACAACTGCACATGAGAAAATGTTTTTTTTTTGTAAGAATTAAGTGTTGGGTCCCGACTATGGGCCCAAATGAAAAGCCCATCATGGGCTTTATTTAATAAAGAAAAAAAAAAGGAAGAAAAGATGTGTGGCTTTTGGTTTTTTAGCTTGCTCAACAAGCTTGGCAAAAGAGAGTTTCAAAAAATATAACTCTCTTCGTGGTTTTCTTTTTTCTTCACCGAGAGACTAAGATCGAGAGGGGCAGAGAGAGAGAAAGAGAAGAAGTCCAGTTGTGAGGGCCGTTTCTTCGCCGGTTTATTATCGAATCGACTCGTTTCTCTTCTTATTGGCTTTCTCTGAGTCATCTACGCCGGTGAGATCTCTCTTTGCTTCTATATTCCATCTTTTGTAGATGATGAAAATCTGATGTACCTGTGAGTTTTGCTGATGAATGTTGTATCCTCTAGTTGTAACTAGGGAAGAAAACTTTGTAACCCATTATATTGATAGTGGAAGATTTTCGAAGTTGTCCCGTGGTTTTTCCCCTCACATCGAGGGGGTTTCCACGTAAATCTTGGTGTCATTATTTTTCTCTTGCACTTGTGTTCTATATTTCTGATTTAAAACAGGCCAACTACGCATTAAAAAATCCCAACAAGTGGTATCAGAGCATCGGGTCAGTGTCAGGCAGGAAAGCCAACTAAGTTGGAGTTGATTTTGCTGGTTCAGTTGGTGGGTTAATTCCTTTTAGTGTGTAGTCATGGAAACCAACACAAGTCGGATGGTCAGTTTGAACGGAACAAATTGGCAACTATGGAAGGGAAAAATGGAAGACTTACTTTATTACAAAAAACTTCATGCTCCGATTAAGGGAGAGTCGAGAAAGCCAGAAACTATGTCCGATGAAAATTGGGAACTCTTAAATAGGCAAGTTGTGGGATTTATACGCCAGTGGGTTGATGATAGCGTATATTAAAACATTGCAAAGGAAACTTCAGCACACTCTTTATGGTTAAAACTGGAGGATTTATATGAAAGAAAGACGGCCGACAACAAAGCTTTCTTGATACGAAAGCTAGTACATTTGAAATACAAAGAAGGGACTCCAATTGCAGAGCATTTGAATGAAATGCAGAGTATTGTGGATCAACTATCAAACATGCAAATGAACTTAGAAGATGAACTTCAAGCATTGTTACTCCTAAGTTCATTGCCAGATAGCTATGAGACATTGGTGGTGTCTCTAAGTAATTGCTCGCCGATGGAAAACTCACTATGAGTATTGTCAAGAGTAGTCTTCTAAATGAAGAGGTAAGAAGGAAAACATCAAATCCTTTATCAAGCCAATCAGAAGCTCTACTCACCGAAAACCGTTTGAGAAGTCAGAGTCACAATAGGAATCAGAATAATAGAGGAAGATTTGGAAGTAGACCAAACAAAGATATTCAATGTTTTCATTACAAGAAGATGGATCACAAGAAGATCCATTGTAGAAAATGGAAGAGAGAACAAAACAAAGAAAAAAATGAGAAAGGAAATGAAGGAAAGGATACTGCAGTAGCCACAAATGGTAATGTCTTAATTGTTTGTGAGGAAAATGCAGTTAACTTCGAATGTCAGGATACTGATTGGATAGTAGATAGTGGTGCAACAATCCATGTTACATCCAAGCATGAATTCTTCTCATCCTACAAGTTTGGTGACTTTGGAATAGTGAAGATGGGAAATGAAGAAACATAAAAAATCACAGGAATTGGAGATGTGTGCTTGGAAACCAACAATGACTGCAATCTAGTTTTGAAAAATGTCAGACTTGTTCTAGATATGCGGTTGAATCTCATTTCGCAGGACAGCTTGATGATGATGCCTATCATAGTCACTTTGGAGATAATCAATGGAAACTTACCAGAGGCTCGCTAGTAGTAGCCAGAGGAAATAAAAACTTTACAATGTATGTGATGACTGCAAAACTTGCAAATAGCCCCATAAATGCTGTAGAAGATGAGTCATTGATGGAGCTTTGGCATAAGCGACTTGGTCATATGAGTCCGAAAGGGCTAGACATTCTTGCAGAAAAGAGACTCATTCCACAAGCAAAAGGTACGTCTCTAAAAACCTGTTCACACTGTCTAGCTGGTCAACAACACGAAGTATCATTTAAAACTCATGCACATAGAAGTTCCAATGTATTGGATATGGTGTATTCCAATGTTTGTGGTCCTATGAGAGAGAAATCTCTTGGTGGTGCATTGTACTTTGTCACATTCATCGATGATCACTCTAGAAAGGTATGGGTTCGTACTCTACAATCAAAGCACCAGGTCTTAGATGTGTTCAAAGAATTTCAAGTTAAGGCAGAAAGAGAGACAGGAAGACAATTAAAGTGCATCAGAATAGACAATGGTGGTGAGTATAGAGGTCCATTTGATGAATATTGTAGAAAGCATGGGATTAGACATCAGATGACAGTTCCTAAGACTCCTCAGCATAATGGTGTGGCTGAACGAACAAATTGAAACATTGTAGAAAGAGTTACATGCATGTTGTCCAATGCAAAACTGCCAAGATGTTTTTGGGGCAAAGTAGTGAAAACAGCAGTAGACTTGATAAACCTTTCTCCTACAGTTTCTTTGAAATGTGAAATGCCACATAAGATTTGGACTGGGAAGTATTCTTCTTAAGATTATCTGAAGGTCTTTGGATGCAAGGCCTTTGTTCATATTTCCAAAGATGAAAGGTCAAAGCTTGACAACAAGACCAAACAATGCATATTTCTGGGTTATGGATATGATGAGTTTGGTTATCGTCTGTGGGATCCAGTTGGAAAGAAATTAATTAGAAGCCGAGATGTTGTATTTCTCGAAGATCAAACTATTGAAGATATAGAAACTATGAAGAAACCAGAACCCAAAACTGGAGATTTGATAGACTTAGATTCTTCTTCTTCAGATATGGGAGATAATAATAGAGAGAATGAAACACCTTAAAACAGTGTTGATGATATAGTGTCTCCAGATGAGCTACCAGTCTCAGAGTTACCAGCTGAAGAAACTGTCCAAGTTAGAAGATCCACAAGGGATCGTCAGTCCTCCAAAATGTACTCTTCAAACTAATATGTATTGCTCACTGATGGGGGAGAGCCAGAAAGTTATGAGGAAGCTATAAATGATGATGATAAAGAAAAGTGGATGGAAGCAATGCAAGATGAGATAAAGTCTTTGCATGATAACCATACTTATGAACGGGTGAAGTTACCTAAGGGTAAGAGAGCATTAAAGAACAAATGGGTGTTCAGGTTGAAGACAAATGAAAATAGTTCACAACCAAGGGACAAAGTGAGATTGGTTGTGACAGGGTTCAATCAGAAAAAGGGCATAGATTTTGAAGAAATCTTCTCACCAGTGGTAAAGATGTCATCAATTCGGGTTGTGCTTGGCCTAGCGGCTAGTCTGAATCT
This sequence comes from Telfairia occidentalis, assembly GCA_026257165.2. Classification (NCBI taxonomy): domain Eukaryota; kingdom Viridiplantae; phylum Streptophyta; class Magnoliopsida; order Cucurbitales; family Cucurbitaceae; genus Telfairia; species Telfairia occidentalis. The sequence continues at coordinate 8,439 of JAOANK020076333.1, forward strand.
GGAAATTGAGCAACTTGATGTGAAGACTGCATTTCTTCATGATGATTTGTAGGAAGAAATATACATGGAACAACAAGAGGGATATCAAGTAAGAGGCAAAGAACATTTAGTTTGCAAATTAAAGAAGAGTCTTTATTAGTTAAAGCAAGCACTGAGGCAGTGGTACAAGAAGTTTGATTCATTCATGGGGTAGCATGGATACAAGAAAACAACTTCTAATCATTGTGTTTTCGTTAAGAGGTTCGCTAATGGCAATTTCATTATTCTTCTACTGTATGTAGATGATATGCTAATTGTTGGTGCTGATAGCAAGAAGATTACCGAGCTCAAGAAAGAATTGCATAAATCCTTTGCTATTAAAGATTTGGGGTCAGGGAAACAAATTCTTGGCATGAAAATTTCTCGTGATAGGAAAACTAAAAAGTTGTGGTTAGCACAAGAAAAATATATTGAGAAGGTGCTTGAGAGATTCTATATGGACAAAGCAAAGCCAGTGGGTGCTCCACTCGATAGTCATTTTAAGTTCAGTTCCAAATAGAGTCCTTCAAATGAAAAAGAGGAGGAAGACATGAAGAGAGTTCCATACTCCTCAGCCATTGGAAGCTTGATATGTGCGATGGTCTGCACCAGACCAGATATAGCTCACTCAGTTGGAGTTGTGAGTCGTTTTCTCTCCACAGGTAGAGAACATTGGGAGGCAGTGAAATGGATTCTAAGATATCTTAGAGGTACTTCCAAAGTCTGTTTATGCTTTGGAAATGGTAAAACTGTGCTTAGTGGGTATACAGATGCAGATATGGTCGGTGACGTTGATTCTAGAAAATCCACTTCGGGGTATCTGATCACCTTTGCAAGGGGAGTTGTATCATGGCAATCTAAGTTACAGAAGTGTGTTGCTCTTTCAACAACATAAACTGAGTTTATTGAAGCGATTGAAGCTTGCAAAGAAATGCTTTGGATGAAGAAATTTTTGCAAGAGTTAGGCATTGAACAACAAAGATATGTGTTGTATTGTGACAGTCAAAGTGCTATTCACCTCAGCAAGAATCCAATTTTCCACTTGAAGTCCAAACACATTGATGTCAGGTATCATTGGATTCGAGATATGTTGAATGAAAAGTTGTTAGAGATCAAAAAGATTCACACAGATGATAATGGCTCAGATATGTTGACGAAGACCTTACCCAGAGGACAACATGAAACATGTAGACAAATAGCGGGTATGGTGGACCCTTTCACTTAGTTGGGAGGGGGAGTTTGTTGGGTCCCGACTATGGGCCCAAATGAAAAGCCCATCATGGGCTTTATTTAATAAAGAAAAAAAAAAGGAAGAAAAGATGTGTGGCTTTTGGTTTTTTAGCTTGCTCAACAAGCTTGGCAAAAGAGAGTTTCAAAAAATATAACTCTCTTCGTGGTTTTCTTTTTTCTTCACCGAGAGACTAAGATCGAGAGGGGCAGAGAGAGAGAAAGAGAAGAAGTCTAGTTGTGAGGGCCGTTTCTTCACCGGTTTATTATCGAATCGGCCCGTTTCTCTTCCTATTGGGTTTCTCTGAGTCGTCTACGCCGGTGAGATCTCTCCTTGCTTCTATATTCCATCTTTTGTAGATGATGAAAATCTGATGTACCCGTGAGTTTTGCTGATGAATGTTGTATCCTCTAGTTGTAACTAGGGAAGAAAACTTTATAACCCATTATATTGATAGTGGAAGATTTTCGGCGCTGTCCCGTGGTTTTTCCCCTCACATCGAGGGTTTTCCATGTAAATCTTTGTGTCATTATTTTTCTCTTGCACTTGTGTTCTATATTTCTGATTTAAAACAGACCGACTACGCATTAAAAAACCCCAACATTAAGATCATTACTCTTACCCATGAGGAGAAATAGAATCAAAGTTTTGGGTTGGCCTGAACCAGAGAAGAAGAAGAAGAAGAAAGGAAACAGAAAAAAGAGGAGAGAGATCAAATAGTTGACATAAAATAAGAGTTTTTGGTCTTTTGTTGACCCTCTTATTGATAATAAAAATCAATCTTTGTGGTTGTCCTTCAATTTGGTGATGAGCGACTGCTGGAGGAAGAAGAGGAGATGAGAGACAAGGGAAGAAGGGCGTGAAAACATAAAATGATTGGTCATCACAGATATCATCTAGACAAGTGGCGACGTCTGATTCGAGGAAATGGTAGTTAGGGTGCGACCATCACATCGGCAAGAGAAGAAGAAAAAGGAGAAGGGAGAGAGGGAGGGGAAGGGATGAGAGAGAGAGAAAAAAAGCCACCTAAGATAAAACAATATAAAATTAATAAGAATTACCACATAAGCGTTAGCATGTCATTTTCTATTGGTCAACTAACAATCAACTTTAACTCAAGGACTGTTTAGAACTATTTTCTAAACCTTATAGACTAAAGTGTTCACTTTGAGAACCTTAGGGACCAGTTATACACAAATATCAAACCTCAGGACCAAACGTGTATTTTGCCCTTAATAGAAAGATAATGCTCTTGGACAAGGATTAATATAATTGATCTAATAATGACAAGTAATTCAATAATAATTTAAAAGATCAAAATTCAAGAACTAAAAATAAATTAAAGAATTTAAAAAAAAAAAGGAAAAAAGAAAGGTAAAAATGGAAAATTATATTTGGAGAATTAATCACTGGGAGAATAAATGATACTTAAAAAATTAAAATAAATAAAGTTAATTTAAAGAATAAAAAAAATTTGGTGAAAAAGAATAAAGAATAAAATGATACTTTGAAAATTATATATAATATTTGAAGAATAAAATAATCCTTATAACAAAATTAAAAGTAATTTTTTTTAAGGAAATTAAAATAACAGTAATTAGTTGATTTAAGTAACTAAACCAGTAGTGAGGGTGGAGCAAGAATATAAAATAATAATAATAAGAAAAAGAAAAAGTTATAAAGAGATTTGCGAGTAAAAATAGGTCTATTTTCTCCGTAGGGACGAGGAATCCTCGTTTAGGTGGAGAATGAAGGAGAGAGTGCAGGAAAAATTACCCATTATGGACGCATACAGAGAATATGGTCTTAGTCCCCATCCTCGCCTCATTTATTATTATTATTATCATTAATATTATTATTATTATTATTATTTCATAAATCACAAAAAAAAAAAGAATCCAAAAGCTCAATATTGTTTTTGTTGTAATATTTCTTATGCTCAATTCATTCAAATAAACAATATTAAAAAATAAACAAATAGATTTATTGTATATTTAGATGTTAATACTTATGTGTATGAATAATTAAACTGATTAAGACTAAATATTATATTGTTTTTATTAGGTAATTTAAGAATTTTTTTTTATATGAAAAATTTCCTTAAAGATTTAACTATGTAAATGAGAATTCTTAATTGGGAATTAAACATTTAATTAAAAATTTCTTAAAGAAATTATTTAATTGAAATTTTATTTTATTTTTAAATTAATAAATGGGAAATTATTTCTTGCGGCAACCCGATAATGTCTCGTTATTTAAATTAATTATTAACAGGTGTTATTTTTAAGATTTATTAAGTGATTGGAAATTAATTGTATTAATTATATGAATTTTTGGAGTTAAAATTAATTAGTTTTATTAAGAGAGGATTAGGAAAAAGACTATGGAATTTATTTGGGTTTTTATTTTAGATAAGATAAGAGATAAAATAAGAAAAAATAAGAGGGTTTTTTTTTTAATCTTTTAGGAAAAGGAAAATAGTTTTAAAAAATGACATTTTTGAATTATATCAAATAAGATTGGAATTAGGGTTTATGGAAAACCATATAAATATGAAACACTAACCACCTTCAAAAGAATTTTTCCCTCCTCCTTTTCTCCCTCCCGCTTTCACGCTAACTTCCTCTTCTATCATTTATCACTCATTCACTCACTACAAGATTTATCATATTTTTCGATGAACAAAAACGTCGCCATATCTCAAAAAAACGTCAGTATTTCTTTCTACCGAAGCCAAAAATTTGTCGGCAATATTGTCAGGAGAACACAGTCGGAGAAGGTTTTGCCAACGTTTTTAAAGACGTTGGTATATCTATCTTTATCACGACGTTTTTTAAAAACTTTGGTACATGCCATTTTTAGATAACGGTCATTGGCGTCATTTTTTCCAAAATAATTAAATTAAAACAAAGCTTTCCCGTTGTTTTTGAAAACGTCGACATATATCAATTTTAGATGACGGGCAATGCCCGTCATTCTTTCAAAAATTTTAAAAAATGTTGGTTGCACATTGCTAACCAACAATATTATTTGACACTTTCTCTATTGAAGTACCAATCTCCAACTGACATTGCAATCTGTCTCAATGATATTTATAGCATTGAAAACAAACTCAAGCACATATATATCTCTGTTAATCCAATGCTAATTATCTAAAATCACGCACCAATTTGCATATAAATATATGTTATGTATTGTATGAACTCTTAGATTTAGCTTCATAAGTGTCACTTTTATGAATAATTTTTTATGAGGACAAAAGGAAAGGAAGAAAGAAATGATACAAATAACAAGAACAAACTTCATTCTTAGCGGTGGAAATGCATGCAAGTCTTGTAGAAACTCCAAAACTCGTCCATTGTAAAAATAAAGAGGTGGAAATGCATGGAAGTCCTGCAGACCATTCCAACTAAGAGCAAAAAGAATTGCACAATGACAACATATAAATTCGGATACAAAAGATGAAATATGATTAATAACATATTATTATTGTCATGTAAAAATTAAAACTTTTCGACAGTATAAAAGCGATGTGATGGGCATCTAGAGTATGCTTGATTTTTCTAATCACGTGGTTTAAATTAATGATAATTGAATTTCAACATTAATCATGACTTGCATTAGTTTAATCATCTTTTTAAAACTTTGCAATAGATTTATACTTTATAGGGAGATTTAACTTTGACGACCATAAGCTGAAAAAGAGAATTTTCATGTTTCGCATGCTAAGGACATGATTTCCCATGATGTGCTGTAACTTGTATGTGAGTAGACATAGGGAAACTAGTAGGCATATTTCTGAAGTAGGCTATGGTCAAAATCCTTCTTTGAATTCCTTTTTAGCACATAGTCGTTCTATTTATAGTCCTGAATGTTTAGAGTGTAATTAATAGAGTTAGACTTAAGTTGCATCGAAATGGTCAGATTGGTAGATAGTGAAATTCTGAAATAAAGAAGTTTTTGATTAAAATTTTGTTTATTTATTAAAGCATGTCTAAAAGAAGTTACTCTTCCTTTCTTTGGCCCCTTAGTCGATGGGGAATACTAAAAAAAAAAAAAATGAAAAGAAAGTGAGTATAATCCTAAGATAGAGGTGCTACTCGTAGTTGGATGCTCAGCATCTAGGAAGCGGGGGTAAACCAGAATGAAGGTAGTACGTCTTGACTAGGCTCTTCTTTTAGACAATTTTGTTAATTATTTGTTTAAAAAAATATTTAAAACTCCCTAAGTTAGAAATTTTGCTTGAAGGAAATTTAGTACTAGAGTAGGGGCAATTTGGGAAAGGCTTCATTAAATGTATTCCGGGCTTGTAAGGATTAGAATAGAATAGACTTGGACACACACACATAAGAGAGGATAAGAATTGGCTTTTGACTTGCTTACCAATAGAATGTGCAAGAACGTTTCATTTATTCAGCTCATTACATAATACTATGCATTGAGTGATGAGTTGGAAGCATGTTAGCATCAAAATTCTGTTACTTGTTTTCATTCTAATTTTTACTCGGGACTAGCAAAACTCTAAGTTTGGGGTTGTTTATAACACTTAAAAAGTGTTATTTTTAAACCTATAATTTAGTAGTTTTATTAGTTAAAAGTGTACTTTGATCCTTTTATTTGTGAAATTTTTGTAGGAATCAAGCATTCTAAGGAAAGAGATGAATTCAAGGTTGTTCAAGGCAAAAAATGAGTCAAACAAACCACAAATAAGCCAAATCAAAGAAGAAAATCAAATGAGAAACTCGAGAGCCAGTGTTGAGACGCCAAAAGACAACTTTGAGATGCCCAAACAGTGACATGAGGGCAGGTTCTTCAACGTTGAGACGATGAAGAAATAGCGTCTCAAGGCTATGTTGAATTTCTAAAACAGAATAAGAAATATCGAAGCAGCGTCGAGATGCTATGCTATAGCGTCTCAATGCAGCCTTGATAATTTTCCCCATTTTTTAAAATCCAATGGCATTTTGGTAAATATCAAGTATAGCATCTCAACGCTATGCTATAGCGTCTCAACCTGCTACGATTTCTATAAAAATAACCTTATGCCTATGTTTTGAGGAGGCCATTTTGGGGGAGAAAAATTCCAAGAGAGATATCACAAGTTCAATTTAGAGGCTACTGAGCAAGGATGAGGGATTCCAAGTGATCAAGAGTGAAGACCAAGACCACAAGGAGCGGTTTGACGAAGGAGACAACGTTGAATCAATCAGTGAAAATTCATCTTCCTTTTCCCTACTTTATTTTTTGTTATTTAAACTGGTTTAAAGACATTGACAGCCAATGAGCGACTAAGAGCTTGTAATCTTAGGGTGTTGGATGTTTTAGTTTAAATTTGATGAATTGATTAATTTCAAAGTTGAATTATAGTTGCTAAATCCTTCAAGTATTTGATGAATTTATTGTTTATTCTAGCATGAGAGTGTGAAATGCCATCTCTTTATAATTGATATAGTTTGAAAAAGAATGTCAATAGTTACATATTGAATGCTAGACTTTTTAAACTTGTGCATGAAAGTGATAAGTTTAAATTGAGGCATGCTTAGAAAAAAAATTCAATAGCCATGTTTTCTTAATTTATGCATGAAAGTGAATAATTGATTAAATGTGAGATTAGGCTTTCTGGAGAAAGAAAACCTTAGTTGCTCGAATTTCTAAGCCTAAGATTTTAGTATTATAAAAATACGTAAAATTTGTTAATAAGTTAAATTTGCAAAAAAGAACCCAACACCCTAGGATTCTTTATTCAAGAATTTTTCTTCTCTATAAACTTTGCATATTTTAGCTATTTTCACCTTAATTTTGAATCACTAAACTTTACCTAATCCCTAGAAAAAATTGGAATAATTAATTGGAAATTAAAAAAGTTTAATAACCCGATTCCCAGAGGACGATACTCGGCCTTAGGGTTGTTTTATATTACAACTTGACCCGTACACTTGCGGTATCGCAGTGAGTTGTGATCACATAACTTCGAACGTGGTTCCAATTTCTTTGGGTTAGCCACTAGCACATGTGCCAGATATCCCCAAATTCTGAGATGTCGTAAACTATTTTTACGACCTCTTCATAACTCAAAAGGTGTTTCGAAAACACTTTTTGATGGAACGTGGTTCAAAAGCTAAGCTGCAGTCTCTACTGTATAACCCTAAAATGAGTTAGGTAAGGAAGCATAACTCATCATTGACCGAACCATGTCTAACAAAGTTTTGTTTCTCCTTTCTGATACACCATTTTGTTGAGGTGTACTAGGTGCTGAGAGTTGAGATGTAATTCTATGTTCTATCAAATAGTTATGAAATTTTAAATCCATATACTCTCCCTCTCAATCTGATCGAAAAGTTTTAATGTTCTTACCCAATATATTCTCAACTTCAGACTTGTACTCTTTGAACTTTTCAAGTGCATCAGACTTCTGTCGCATTAGGTAAACATACCCATATCTTGAATAATCATTTGTAAAAGTCATGAAATATTCAAACCCTCCTCTAGCTTGAAAATTTATTGGACCACAAAGATCTGAATAAACAAGTTTTAAGTGCTCTTTGGCTCTATAACCTTTTCCAGTAAAAGGTTGTTTACTCATTTTACCTTCTAGACAAGATTCACATATAGGTATAGAATTTTCTTCTAACTGTTTTAGAAGTCCATTCTTTACCAATCTCTCAATTATATTGAGATTTATGTGGCCTAGTCTTAGATGCCAATGATGGACATTTTCTTTTGGAGAAACCTTTTTTCTTTTATTTTGTGTAGTTGTGGTGTTGAACATTTCAACATTATGGAGCATTTTAAATGCTAACGGTCTTAACAAAAACAAGTTGTTTTCGTTTATTGCAGAAAAAATTTCAACTCAATTTTTCAAAATAAACACTTTATTAAGAATGAAATTGACAATATAAAACTATTTTAGCAAACAAGAAACAGAGATTAAGTTTCTTTTGAAATTAGAAACATAGTAAACATTGTTTAATGAAATAAATTTGGAATTAAAAAACAACTTCAAGCTTCCAACTGCAACTGCCGAGACGACCTGCCCTGTGCCAACCCACAGTGTCATATCTCCAGCGTGCAGCTGCTGCCAAGAATCACTTCCTTGTAAAGAAGAACAAACATGATTAGTTGCTAAGGAACAAACATGCTGCCAAGAATCACTTCCTTTAAAGGAATTTTTAATAAGTACCGATAAACTGCTGATACACACTAATTAAAGTATTACTTGTATTGTATTTTTAACAAATTAAGATATATTATTGATACACTAATGATGTACTTAGAATTAACACCCCGCATAATTATTTTTTAATTTTAGTATAAGTTGTGAGGAAGACTTTTTTTATATATTTTGGATTTTTTTTTTTTGAATTATTGACTATGGGAGAATTAAATTGGGTTGCTTTGAAGAAAATTAAGTATTTTGAATTTTTGAGGATTTTTTATTAATAAAATAATAATTAAATAGGAATAATTTTGGCTTGATGACATTTTTATAATTAAGCCAATGGAGGTTAAGGTTAGAATTCCAAGGTGTATCTTATATAAGAATAAGATAGACCCTAGCCCTCTTACTTTTATTTTGCCAAAAAGAAGAAAGAAAAAAAAAACAAGGGAAAAATTGATTTTCCCTCTCCATTCTCTCGATATCTTCCCCCTCCATCTCTCATTTTTTTTCCTCTCTCGATCTCTCCCTCAGACGCACCCTTCACAATAGCAGCAACTTTAGAACAAACATCCTAGATCTAGTTTGTGTGATTGGGATCTCCGAGAAAAGATTTGGTAGGCGTTTTTTATGCATAGGGAGTTTTTTTTGTTATTTTCTTTCACGAATCAAGTTAGTTTTCTTTTTCTGGCAGTGGGCAGCTAAAGTCAGTGTGGAACCTCAAATCTGAAAGGTAAAGTCGTTGGTTGTACGTTTTTTTTTCGGTCTTATTCAACAAGGCCATTAATCAAGTTTTCCCTCCTTTTACTAGCCAAAAAGTTAGTTTTTGAGTGCAACGAAAGGTGGAAAGGGACTCCGAGGACTAGATCTACACATTGGTGAAAATAGGATGTCGATCGGAGCAACGGTGAGCTCTCACGCACTAAAGAAAGAAGCTGCTCGCATGTAGGCACGTGTGAGCTCGGTTTGGACGGTGGTCTGTGGCATTGGAATCGTAGTGACTTGAAGTTTCAGATCTGAGGGTGCGTGACCCAAAATTTGGAGGCACGTGGCGCATGTGGTGGCACGTGGAGGCACGTGGGCTAGGTTGTTCTAAACAAGAAGCTCCCCTTAGTGTGTTGTTTCTTTATGTAGCCTCGAAATGCATTAAAAATTAGTTTGAAGATAATTTTCTAAAGAAAATTTCATGTTTGACCTTAGGTTGACCAAGTGTGCTTTGACCAGCTTGCTAGGAAGCTATAAGACTCATTTAGGTAAGTGACTTCACTTACAGACTAGTTAAAGGCTTAGGTTGGATGATGTATGTTTATGGTGTTTTATTACATGTATGTGTAGGATATCTTGATGAGTAGTATGATATGCCACATATGATATAGTATCCCATGATATGTGAGGTGGCATGTATGACTTTGATATGCTTAGGTGATATTCTACCATGTATATAAGCGTGCTTGGGAATTGTTTTCTGAATTGTGATGTGGCGATGCTTATTTTGTACTGTTGGGGTTGATGCCCTAAATCTCGTGTGTTTCGTGTTTTTTGTAATTATTGTAAATAAATTATTTATTTAATAAAATAAAATGTTATTTTACTTATAGTGTGCATTAACCCAATCCAATAAACTAAGATCCAAGGTTATTTTATGTAATTTAAACATGTATGTGGCAGTCATACAGGTGGATTGTGCTTAAATATTAACTTAAATGGTTTACAGTATATGGATAAGGTTGGGCACATTATCCTGGTAACACTATTGGATACGACCCACTTTGTAATTGTTACAAGAGCTGTAAAGTGTTATAAACAATTATGATTCTAATCGTTCATGTGAAGACATGTGAGTGGGGGTATCCTATACAAAGAGTTTGTATAAAATCGGACCGCGAAATGATTAGTCTCTCTACATAACGTCGTTGCTTGAAGAGATTAACATTAGACTAGGATGATCATAGGTGACTCGACCTTAATCCTGAGTGAGTTGTGAACTTCTGCCTATGAAGGCAATCTTTTAATCTATATGGGTGAGAGTGGGCAAGTGAACCGACTCAATAAGCCTACCATTTTAGGAATTTGCCCGAGTAAGTAGCTGGGAACATAGCTACACGAGATGGAATTCACTCCTTCCCGTTCGAGGGTAAGTAGATGAATTGTTCTCGTAAGAGATGATTCCGGGTCTTGAACAATAAGGCGCCTCACCCTCTCACTGACCAAGGAGGGGTCTAGTTATAGTTGGACTATGACTAATTGTTTATTAGAGAAATCAGTGGTATTTAAGAAGTTAGATATAACTACAGGGGTAAAACAATAATTTTGACCCAGCTGTAGTTATGAACAATTCGTGAAGGGTCGACTT
>JAOANK020076437.1:0-19192 GCA_026257165.2 Telfairia occidentalis
AGTTTAAGGTTATGTAACTTTATTTTTAACTTTTTGGGAAAAGAAACCCCATAAATATTGTAATTAGTTTAGTTTAGGTTTAGTTTAAGCCCTTTTTTTAATTAGAGAATAAGATGCCTATAAATAGACATCTCTTATACATTTGAAAAACAAGACTATTGATGAAATGAAATGAAATTAGTCCTTGAGCTTTTTCTTGGCTCCCAAAACCATGAGAGCTTGGTGCACTTGATCTTGTTGCACAAACCCCTTAGAAACATTCAAGTTTAGGTTTGTCACAAAACTTGTGGAGTGTTTCACTTTGGATTAAGAACAAGTCCTCTCAATCCAAAGCCTTGACCTTCAAGCTATGTCCATTCTTCTTCCCCTTGAGTGATTTTCTTGTGTGTATGCTAGGTGTTACCGTGTGTGTTTAGGAGGTGCTTGTTTATTCAAGGGTTGCCTAAGCCACTTGTGGTAGGATTGATCATATCAGATACACTTATCATGCTCATTTTTAAGAATAGTCATTCCCCCTTTCTTAGGCACTACCTGAACAGGACTCACCCATTTATTATCAGAAATAGCATAGATAATCCCTGCATTCAACAGTTTAAGCACCTCAGCCTTAACTACATCCTTCATAACAGGGTTCAACCTCCTCTGATGCTCAATAGATGGCCTATATGAGTCCTCCATGATAATCTTATGCATGACTATGGAAGGACTTATACCCTTAAGATCACTAATCGACCATCCTACAGCAGATTTATGAGCATGCAAGACCTCTAACAATCTATCCTCCTCTACTTTAGTCAGATCATTCGAAATAATTACATGAAAAGTAGAGGATTCACCTAGATATGTATATCTAAGATGATCAGGCAACAACTTCATTTTAACAGCAGAAGGTTTTTCAGACTCACAACCATGGATATGTTCTACATGTAAATGCTCATGCTCATGCTCAACAGGGCAAACAGATAATTCATCAAAAGATTCATGATCATTGTCAATATCCAACATGTCCATATCATCACAATCAATATCCAGAATATCCACATCATCACAATCAACATCCAGCATGCTTTTCTCATCAATCTCAGCAGAAGACAACATAAAAGATCTCAGTTCAGCAATGGCAGAATCTACAACATCTATCCTATTACAAGTACGTACCTCGTCCGGGTATTGCATGGTCGATAGATGTTAAAGATTACCTCTTCCTCGTCCACCCTTAGGGTGAGTTTACCTTGCTGAACACTGATGAGGGCCCTTTCTGTGGCTAGGAATGGTCGTCCAAGAATGATGGGCACCTCAGTATCTTCTTTCATGTCCAACACAATAAAATCTGCATGAAAAATAAACTTATCAACTTTAACCAACACATCTTCAATAATACCTTTAGGCGAGGTCAAAGAGCGGTTGGCAAGCTGCAAAGAGATAGTGGTCTGTTGTATCGCTCCTAAGTATAATTTCTTGAACACATACAGAGACATTAGATTAATTAATGCACCTAAATCACACAGTGCACGTGCAACAGAATTATTACCAATAGTACTAGGGATAGTGATACTCCCTGGATCCTTACGTTTCTCGGGTAACTTCCTCTAAATGATTGCACTGCACTCCTCTAATAAGTGAACTTTATCAAACTGTTGAACTTTTTCTTCTTGGATAACACATCTTTCATGAATTTTACATAATTCAACATTTGTTCCAATGCATCTGCAAAAAGATGTTAATGTTCAATTTCTTAAAAATATCCACGAATTAAGTAAATTGGGCATCATCTTTCTTTTTCTAAAAACACTGAGGGTAGAGAATACGGTTAGGAATAATAGAAATAGGGTTAGAACACTTCCTTGAACTGGAGGGCACTCCCTCAGATTTTCCCTTAGCCTTCTTCTCGACTCCTTCTTTCAGCTCCTTTTTCGGCTCTTTATTTTCACTCTCATCCTCCTTTTTAGCTCGGACGACCTCAACTCTTGACTCGGGATCGGTTAAGGACTTACCGCTACGTAGTGTGATGGCCTTACAGTGCTTCTTAGGGTTCACCTCCGTATTACTCGAAAACTTACACTTCTGCATCATGTTCAATGTAGTGGCAATCTGGCCTACCTGCACCTCAAGGTTCTTCAACGCTTTTTTCTAACTTTCCACCTTGTTCTCCAAGGCAATCGTCTTGTTTTGGGACTCAACAATAAAGGTTCCCAGCATCTCTTTAAGAGATGGATTGTCAGATTGTTGTGGGGACGAAGAAGATGCAAATCCTAGGGTCCCTAAAAAACATTTTTCATGTTAGCATACGAAAAATTCTCATGGTTGTGCAAACGTAGGTGGTAATGAGTTGGCAACTGGAATTGTGGAGAGTGAAACTGATTATGCATGGGGGCTCGCTATTGATATCCAAAATTTCTGTTGACATAATGGGCTTGCTCCATCTCTTGCCCATGGTTCAGGTGATAAGCATTGCACGTAGCCCAAGAAGCTATGGATTGGGTGTTACCTGGCATCGCAAGATTATTCAAAGCATTAGTTAGCGAAGCCATTTGAGCCTTAAGAGAACTTACCTTATCGAGTCCATACTTCCCCACAGTCTTCTTCGTAGTCCTCTCTGATGGCCAATTATAGCCCGTGGTGGCCATATCTTCCAATAAAGCTTGGGCAACTCCTAGGGTCTTGGAGAAAATCGATCCTCTAGCAGCTGCATCTATAATCGACTTGTTAGTACTTGATAAACCATTATAAAAAGATTGTACCTGGAGCTAATGGGGATATCCATGCTGAGGGCACTTTCTTAATAACTCCTTGAACCTCTCCCAGGTTTCGTACAACTGTTCATCATCAGCTTGTTTAAAGTTGCAAATTTCATTCCTCAATCGCTGCGTTTTTGCTGGAGGGAAGAATTTATTCAAGAAGGCTTGGGTAAGCTCATCCCATGTTGAGATGCTATCTACTGGTAGGGTCTCCAACCAATCTTTCGCTTTGTCCTACAAAGAAAAATAAACATTCGTAAGCTAATGGAATCGTTAGGTACCCCATTCAATTTAATTGTACTGCAAATCTCAAGAAATTAGCGGATGTGCTTATGCAGATCATCTGCAATAGAATCCTTGAAAGCACAATCCCAAGCTATCTGGATGAGTCCAGGCTTCAATTTGAAATTGGCAGTGTTTATTGGTGTATGCACGATCCCTAGCTGAGCATTCGGGACCATATGCTTGAAATAATCTCTGATAGCTCGTGGGTCTCCTTGCTTTGCCATTTGTTCACGTACTGCTCTTTGTTCTCTTCGATTCCTCCTACAAGTTTGTTCAATCTCTGGATCAAAGGGAACAAGGTCAGTGCCTCGATAACAGGGCATACACCAAAAATAACACAAAATAAGGAAAATAGAAAAAAAAATCATGTACGAATACATCCTAAATTAAGATCTCTCGAATGCCTCGATAATAAGAAAAGTTAAAATACGTCAATTCCCCAGCAACGACACCAAAAACTTGATCGCACCCAATAATGCATCACCGCAAGTGTACAGGTCAATTGTAGTAATAACGGCCCAAAAGGCCGAGTATCGTCCTCAAGGAATCGTGTTCTTTAATTTTCTTAGTTATCGATTAATTATTTTAGTTTTATTTAGGGGTCCCTACTTCATGCAACGATTTCTAAAATTAAAGAAAACAATAAAAGATGCACGGTAATGGGGGATTAATTGAGGGAAAGGAGGTTCTAGGGTGTTGGCTTGGTGAATGAATTATTTAGGCAATTAATTAGCTCGTGGGATGTAATTTATTACACTTTTTCTAAGTCTAAGGTTAATTGACTCGGATTTTCCCCTCTCGAGGTCCACCAACTCTCCCACTTAACTCTCCATCGATCTCTCACAACAAGAATTTAAAAGTGGCATAAAGGAAACCCATCCCAGACCTCACAAACTCTCTTATCACTCTCGCGCATAGAGAAACTCACGTCTAATCTCCTTGGTCTAATTTTACAACCCTCTCTCTCCAGCAAGATAATAAAAACAGCAAACATACATCCAATGGCCAAGTGAATGCAGTGAATTAAAGCTGAAAAAATAGCAGAAAAAAGTAATAAATTTCATTCCCACAAGAAAATCAATAAATCCTAAACATTCATTACAACTAACACCCTAAAATCTAAGCGTTTAGCTACTGAAATACATCACAAATAGCCTAGAAAAATCCTTAAAACAATGCATAAACAGAGAAGAAAAGAAATAGGGCACTCTCGGATGAAATCCACGTCATTTTCGCTGTAGACACGCTTCTTAAGGCATAGAAACCCAATCCCGAGCACTCCAAAACCTCCCAAAAGCTCCAAAACATTAGCCCACGGTCTTTTCCCTCGAATTCTGTCGAAAATCCCCCCCAAAACTGATTTTTTCCAGCCTTAATCATGAAAAGAAGCTTAAATACTGATCTGCCAATAGCGTTAGAATGCTATAAGATATTGTCTCGACGCTGGTTCGAATAAATTTTCCAAAACAAGCATTTTGAGTGCGCGATCAAAACATGGCAGCGTCGAGATGGTAAGGACAATGTCTCAACGCTGCCCATGTGCGATAGGGGGCAAGCACGCGTGCGCTGGGCAGAGGAGGCACGCGTTGAGCATTGTTGAGGCAGGGGTGTTCACATGTGCGCGCACGCTACACAGCATCGAGCAGAAGGCGCGCACGCGCGGTGAGTAGACAAGGACCACGTGCTGCGCGCACGTGAGGCTTGCGTCGTGGGGCAGCATTCTACAACGTCAAGATGCTATTCATCTTCAGTGTGTGTTTTTGCAATTTTGGGCATTGAGATGCCCAATGATGTCGTTTCAACGCTGCCATTTGGATCTTCCACCAATTTGGGCCTCGTTGTTTTGTTACTTGGCTGTTTTAACTCAATTTGGGCCCAGTTTTCAACTCGAACCGACACAGATCTTTATTTTTGCCTTGAAAGACTTGATTCCTACAAAATCAACAATAAATGCATCAAAGTACACATGAAATGCTACAAAATCTCTATAATTTAGGCACTAAAATAGCACTTTTTAGAGTGTTGTCATTAACCTATTGTATCAGTGCATTAAGTTAATGATTATCCCTAACCTTCTCACTTAGTCAGCTGCTAGCCTAATCAAGAGACTAATGTATTTTATAGGCATACTACTCTTTATTTCTCTTGAAACTTAGAAAAGCCATTCATGCATGATGGCTAGACAAATATCAATATTAAGCAATAAAGAACACCTTAAAAACAAATCAATTCAATAAGAATTACTTCAATTATGATTCAATTCAATAACATCACCCTTAATTCTTACCTAAAGGTGATTAGTTCATGCTACAATATCAAAAAGACAGAAAACTAGTAAAAGAAAACACTAAATGCATTGTGATAAAGAAGTAAACTAAGAAGACTGTGGAATTTTGTTGCTCCAAGAAAGATTATGCAATAATCGTCTTTTATGCTCTAGCCTTCAATGGAGTTTCTTCCTTTTGCATGTTCTCCTCCAAGAAAATTCGATAAAGTCTAAAAGTTATAGAAGAATTCAATTTTCTCTTGGGATCTAATCTCTAGAACGTGGCCTCTCTTCAAAGGCGACAACCTTTTCTTTTTAAACTCCTCTTGAGTGATTTGGAATCTCATTAGGTCAAACTATCCACATGGCACCCATCCACTGGCTCCTTAATTCTGTAAATAAATAATTTATTTCTGTATTATCAATTCTGTAATTCTCATGCGAAATCTTTGTATTCATTTTACTCCAAAATTGCTCGATCATTTTATCTGCAATCTTCTATCTTCAACTTTTGCTAAAACAATGCTCTTTCATCTATCTACTGATAAATTAGCCAAAATCAGCTACAAATGAATGTAGATCTCTCAAAATTCATTCTTTTCATGCTTCAAATATAATAATTCAATACTATGGAAGCTCTCAAGAGTCTTAAATGCAAAACAAACGTAATTCTAGCAATTTGATTAACAAAGCATAGACAGTTTATCAAATAAAGAGCTAAACTTCACTATAAAGGACTACTAATAACTCTATTTTGCAAACTTACTAATTGCCAACTTTCAAGAATTGGCTGAACTATTGGTTGACCAATTCTTGGTAGTCACAAGGATTGATGGCTAGCGAGCCATCTCATGACCCTTTACAAGAAAGAAGGTGAAACTTTAAGAGAATATGTTACCTGCTTTAAACATGAGGCACTACGGGTAAGTGAGTACTCAGGCGACATGATCTTCACAACCTTCCATGGGTGTGGCAATTACAAGGAGATGATTCAATAAATTACGATTAATCAGTCTAAGACATTCACCGAGCTCCTGGCCCATTCGAACATGCTCATAATGGTTGTGAACCACCTCATCAACAAGAAGGTGGCGAGTAAGAATCGAGGCTAGAAGCCTTACCAAAAGGGGAAGGAGAAGGTCGATGAACCAACCTAACCTTGATCAAATGAGCTGTGATATGATAACAAGAGGTCAAGTTGTCGACCGAGGTTTGCAAAATATACGCCAACGATCGTCCTGATCAATGAGATCTACATGACGACGGAAGAAGTGGAGTTATTCTTGCCCTCAACAAGATGAGAGGCGACTCCCATACAAAAAGACGACTTGAAGTTTTTCTGATTTCATAAGAACCATGGGCACGACATCTGAAACTGCTATGAACTGAAGGAGCAGATCAAAAACCTCATATAGAGGGATACTTTTAACTCATAGAATAAGAGTTAAAAGTGCCTTAAATTGTGCCATAAGTTGATAAAAATGTCTCTCAATAATATGTAAATGAGCTAGGATCAGTCCCCAATTGTTTGGTTTGAGTTATCATGTGTTTATCTGCTGCTTATTTGAAACTCTTGATACTAATGAATTTTTTAGCTTTGTTGTTTGAAGTCTAGCTACCACACTAACTACGTTATAACATTAGGGTTTTGCAAAGGCAAAAGTGGAGCACAAAAGAAATGTTGTAGCATTTATGAGCTAAATAGTGGAATTTAGTGAGCTGACAACACATAATTGAGTTGCCTTTGACCATATGAGCTGCAAAAAAGACCCTAGGGAGCTGCTGCCATGTGAATAAAAGTGCCACTTTAGCCTTGATTTACATATAACTTGGAACGAATACCTTGTTTGAAGAGAGAAAAAGGACAAGAAGCCAAATTATGGATAGTCTTTTAGAGAATAGACAATTAGACAGTTAGAGAGAAAAGAAGAAGAAAAGAGAAAGAGAGGTTGTGTTGATCCCGAGCAGATGTTTTGGAAAGATTGAGCTGCTAAGAATCTTCTCTCTACATCATCTGCTATTTTATTTCTTTCTTTCTCTGCCTCATTTTTGTCTAAATACTAGTGCTTACTTAGTGTAATTCTGTTTGAATCAACTTTTACAGTTTTGTAATGACTTTAGGCTTTGTTTTAGTTTTCTGTGTTATTTCCTCCTTAAGCATGAACTAAATAGCTTAAGGTGATGATTAGAGGAATGTGTTGTTGGTTTTTGCAAAGGAAATTATAGCTTCTATGTTGCTGAGTTTTGGTTATTGAGAGCACTCAAAATAATGTTATTTTAAAACCCTTATTTAGCTATTTTTGTGTTTTAAATGTGAGCTTTGATGTTGTTTATTATTGAATTCTATAAGAACCAAGTAATTTAAGTAAATTTGATGATTTTGAGGCAAAGAAAATGAAAATAGAGTCAAAATGAGCCCCTTGGAGCTTAAGGATTGAAAAATTTTGCTAAGGCATGAAGAAAGCGAGGAAAGTGAGCAAAATCCCGATAGGGAAGCATCTGAATGCTACTCAGAGTGTCAAGACGCCAAAAAGGCAGTAGTTGAAATTGGGTGTAGCGTCTTGACGTTGTAAATGTTGAGGCAAAGTTAAAAAGGCATCTTTGAAAAAAAAATTGCAAGGTAGCGTCGAGCTGCTATGCACATTTTGGCATATATATAATTTTTTTTGCGTGTTTTCGAGTGGAATTTTGGTAATATGTTGGGTCAGCGTCTCGACATTATCCTTATTGTCTAACACCATCCAGGGTTTCAGTATTAATTCTTTCTTTTTTGCTCAATTTTCAAGGAGGAATTTGAGGGAGATTTTTGAGAAATAGTAGTTGTTGGAGGATTTTCTTTTGCTTGGGAGTCGTAGTGTGCTATTTAGACCTTGATGGATAGAGCCAAGAGCTCAAGTGCAGTTCCACGACAAAGACGGAGTTGAGTTGCTCGAATAGTTTTCTCATTCTCCCTTTCTCTTTTCAATTCTGGTAGTTATTGTTTATGCTATAATTTACTATTTTGAAGACTATGTGTAGCTAAAACTCTATTAGTTTAGGGTGTTGATGGATTTTAATATTCTCTAGCTTAATATTTTTAGTCGCTTGACTACTGATTAAATGTTGTATGTTTAATTTCTTGCTTGAGAGAGAGGACATTAGACTAGATAAATATTACTAAACTAATGTTTATTTATGCACGAGAGTGATAAATGAGCGTTAGAGGTTTCTAAAGAAGGTCCGTTTATGTCATGCTAGTTATAGAAAATAGACCGAGAGGTTAAACTTGTAATTAGTGGGAGAAATGGTTGAGCTCGAGAGAGGAAGCCCAAAATTTAGGCTCTAGACTTATGAAATTAATATTAGATTAGTCGTAAGGGTCAATCAATTGAGTTAATTATTCCATAAACAAAGTCAACATCCTAAAACTACTCTTGCATTTAATTCCCCCCTGCCCCCCGCGCGTTGTTTGTTTGTTTACTTGCTTTAACTTTAGTGATTACACTATTCATGCGATAGGATTCCCTAGATAAAACCAAACAACATATTTTGGTGCTTAACAAATTTGATAACCCAATCTATAGACGACGATACTCAGTCTCTTGACTATTTTATATTACAACTTGACCAGTTCATTAGTTGTACGGTTAATGGTTATTAATGAATGAAATTGTTGTCTTAGGGTTAAGTGTGGTCTACTTCTCACTTTGCTTTGTTAACTTATTCTTGGGAAAGGAAGGTTTGCTATCTTTTTTAATAACCATGTTAGTAAAATTCAATATTATGAATTTGGAAGGGAGTTAGAAATAAGACATTCCTTAATGCACACACTAAGAGCACTGTTAATTAGTGTAGTAGGAGAAATGAGAATGGGTTTTGCATATTGGAGTCTAAGTTTTGCTCTGTGGTTTCATGCAACATTAGTCTTGCGGTAGCATTCTAGCACTAATTAATACATAGAATAACCCTAATTTGAGCATGTTTTCGTCACTAAGAGTTTCACCATCATTCTTGTAAGCACTTGCTACTTTTTCCTTCATTTAATTTCACTTTTGATCTTTTAAAATCATATTACTTTTGTCACCTAATATTCTTAAACTAAAAGCTTAAGCTCTAAATTTTGACACTTATCCTTATGGGATCGACCTTGTTATTGCTACAATAATTAGTGTATGCTTGCACTTTTTGGTTTGATCATAGCTAGAGCATGGTTGCATGAGCTAACACAATAAATTTTTTACACAGTTACGGGGGATAAGTGAAAAAAAAATAGTTTTTAAGCTAAATTTAGGTGAATTGTGAGCTTTAAAGTTAATGATTGATCAAGCTACTGTTGCAAGTTCTGTTCAATTGCATGGATGATACCTTGATTTGGAATAGCCCTGGATCTTGAGATCGAAAGAACTTCAAGAAGAAGACTAAAGGAACAAAGGGACATGCAACATAATAGATAAGCTAATCTTGCTCAATTAGTGTGGTTATTTCTGTTAATATCGAGAGAAAATTGTTTGGTCTTACTTTAAGATGTAAACTACTTTTTCTATATTTTATTTGGCTTTTATTGGTACATGCGACATAATAGAGAGGCTAATATTGCTCATTTTGATCTTGAGATGGATAGGACCTACAGGAGAAACTTGAGAAGGAATAGGCAACAACTCGCTGAGATGGCAGAGCAATAGGGAGAGTCAAGGGCAATCAGAGATTATTTTTCAGCCCACCATCCCGACCACTTAGCATGGGATCACCCATGCATCTATAGTAGTGAATAGTTTCAAGTTGAGGTCAGGATTGATCTAGATGGCTAGAAAGAGTGCCTTCAGAGGACATCTCACTCAAAACCCTCATAAACACATTCTATCATTCCTGGAAATATGCAATACAGTAAAACTAAATGGTGTATCCTCTGATTGTATTCCCTTATGATTATTTCTCTTTTCTGTGTAGGACAGAGTGAAGGGTCAGTTTTAGATCATTCTAGCTAAGAGCATAACCACTTGGGACGAGCTAGCCCAAACATTTTCTTAATAAATTCTTCTTACCATCAAAGACGCAGAGGCTCAAAACTAAAATTGGGACATTTAGGCAGAACGATTCAGAGCAGCTATTTGAGACATGTGAGCAATCAAAGAGATTCTTCAGAAATGTCCTCTGCACGGTTATCCTGATTGGCTATAAATTCAATTGTTTTATAGTGGGTTAACTAATACTACTAAGTTTATTTTAGATACAACTCTAGGTGGATTCATCATTTCGAAGACTGCCCGAGGCAGACCACACTTTGCTGGAGGATATGGCTGTCACGAGCTACAATTGGCCCATTGAGAGATCTACTACTAAAATGCCTTGAGGCATGAGCTTGATGAGGTAAGTTCGCTTAAGTACTTTCCTACCAAAAATGTTAAATTAAGGGGAGAAATCATTACCTTTCATCAAAGAGAGGAGTCATTAATGAGGCATGGGAGAGATTTAAAGATCTTTTAAAGAGATGCCCCTACCATGGATTACTCTGCTGTGTTCAAGTGGAAGCATTTTACCATGGGTTAACAAAAGCATCTAAGTTGATAGCAGACGCTTCAAACCAATGAAGCCTTGTTAAAAAAACCATAGAATGAGGCCTTTGGTGTTTTGGATACCATCTCAATGAATCACAGCCATGGATCAGATCCCAAAGAAAGGGCATCTTTCTAAAGGAATTTGATGCTTATAGTAGACGTCACTTCCAAGCAGCAGTCAAAATGCTCAAGGACGGCAGAAGACATGCTACAATATTGGATATACCCAACAAGCACAAAATGTTCCTACTCCCCAGGGTTTTAAACCACTCCCTTAGCAAAGACAACAACAACCAGCTATCAATGATTCATGGTACCTACTTAGAGAGCTTGATGACGAAGTATATGGCCAAGAATGATGTTGTAATTCAAAGTCAAAAGGCCTTCTTAAGAAATTTGGAGCTACAAATGAGTTGCCCATAGAATTAAAAAAAAATACACCATAAGGTAAGCTGCCTTCAGGCACTAAAAATCCAAAAAGGGAAGGTAAGAAGTAGGGTCCGAGTTGTTGAATTGAGGAGTGGGAAGCCATTAAAGCAAAATCAAATTAATAGGAGGAGATATGAAAAGTATGTGTACATGTTTTTAGGGGAGCTTTCATGTCTTTATTTATTGTTTCTTATTTGCTCTTTTTGATGATTCTAAAGGGGGAGAAGTTTAAGAAAAATATGCTATAATTTTGTTTCATGATTTCTTGTTGCATTAATTTAAGGAGGAAATTAATTTTTGATTGAATCTACGGCATGATCACTACAAAAAATATCAAATTTTATAGCATGTAGTTATAGCATTATTTTAAATTAGCTATAAAAAGGCGGTAGATTAAAAAAAAGCAGTAAAATAAAAAATTTCCAACCTTAACGTTACAAAAAGAAATCACACGCTCTCTTTCGTAAACTCCATTTTACCTCTCATGCATGCTGGTCTTCATCCTCAACGAATTTGTCTTCACATCAAACCTCATTTTCCATCAACAATTTTGTCCTCACGTTGGTCTTCTTCTGCATACTAGTCTTCATCCTCACTGCATGCTGGTCTTCGTGCATCAACGAATTTGTCTCTCTTCCTCTCGTAACTCAGTTTCCAGATTGACTAGGAGGATCGACAAAGCATTCATTTTCTATTTCTCCTCCTAACCGCACATCGTTCTTGTTTGGTAATCCTCTTAGTTCTTGTTCCTTAATGACCTAATTTATTTGTTGAACGTTCTAAGTTTTGTTTGATTATAGCCTAGTTTACTTGTTTAGTGTGTTGTTGCTGATGACAATACTGGCAGATATGAATTTACTGAAATGTAAATTTAGTATGGGTTTCTTATCTGGAAAGAATTTGAGCAGATTGAAATGAAAATTATTTTAAAAAAAAAATTATGAACCGACAATCAAATTGTGAAAAAATTGTTTGTAATAGAAAGGGAACATATAAAAAAATGAGGCCCAAGTGTGTTTAACCAGTATCTTCTTCAATTTACTGTGAAATGCTATAGAAGGACGTGAAAACTTCACTTTAATAATAATACTTTTAACAAAACTAGAGAATTTTTTGCATAGAACTTGAATATTTTTTTGGTGTCTAAAGCAACTTTGGGGAAGAAAGGAACTTTATGCATTCTATTATTGAAGATTACTGTTTTGAAATTTTCTAATATGTGAGATAATATCCAAGTGTTGGATGCTGTATTGGAGGTGATTGAAAGAGATGCCAAGAATGTACTTTGTGAGGCTGTAAAAAGGGACCATGCTTCTGTGATGGTCTTTGGAAGCCACGACTATGGAGCTATAAAGAGGTCTACACCATCTCTTATGTCAATCTGATGGATTAGCACTTTAAAGAAGTTAGTTAAATAAAAAATGTCTATTAATTTAGCTAAAATTTTGAAAGCAGTATGACAAAACCCAATTAATAATCTAATGTTTGAAGCTATGAAGAATTTCATATTCCCTTTTTTGGTTTTCAAAATTTGACTTGGATTTGAAAAATGTTCTTAAAACTTAAAAGTTTATTTGGTAAACGAAAAAACCAAGTATATTCTTTAGAACAGAGAGTAAAAATTTAAATCATTATCAATGGAGTCTTCACTTATTTGGTTAAATGTTTGGGTGGTGTTGAGAATAATGAATCTCTAAAACAAACTCAATTTGATTATAATGGCAGTGATGTTCAATAAGAACACTATCAAGTATTATTTTTCCAGAGCCTCGTGGTAGAGCTTGTTGGTAGTTTTTCCAGTAGGCTCCTTATTAAAAACTTTGTTTTATTTATATGTCACTTATGGGTATTTTTAGGCTGTTTGACTTGTAAAAGAACCAAATCAAGGAGCCTCCAACCAAACCACCAAACAGCAGCAGATCAATCCAAAATCAATCAAAATATCAACCCATTCTACTAAGCTTCAGCAGGATTAATTGTTCCAAATAAGTTCAAATGGCAACTCAATAATAGCTCTCTCAATCGCACATCAATACCCTGAAATCAGTCCCAAATTAAAGCCATCAACTATCCATTCGAATTGTAGCATTGAAATTACAGAGGATTTATAGCTAGGAGCTTTTCTTTTTAGAGACTAGCACCAACTCACCAAAGGTGATTTTATTCTTTCTAAAATAATCAAATATTGCACCTATATAGACTTAATCTCTCCTAGAGGATTTGTAGCAATGAGCTTTTCTGTTTAGAGTCTAGCATCAACTCACCTAGGGGTGATTTTATTCCTTCTAAAATAATCAAATACTGCGTCTATTTAGACTTAATCTCTCCAACACAAATCAACACCAATTCCTCTCCAAATTGGTGATCTCTTTCCTTATACATTTGGATTCTTTTACCTTTTATTCTACTGGTTTATTTTTTAAGAATTTGTCTTAAAAATGCCTTTATTCCATGTCTGATTTTAGTATTCTCTATGCGTTGTATATATGTGAGAATGACAGAAATGAAATGCAATCTGGATTGTGAATCATAGTAACTATTCTTGACTCAAAATTCTTCATTCTTTTTATGGTATCATAGTAAACTAACAAGTAGTAACAGTTGCTATATTATCTTTAACTCTAATGGTTTTATTGTGAAGCACAAGGTGGGACAAACACTAGCAACGAGAGTTAAACAAAATGGATTATATGCTTTGGAGCATAATTCACTTTTTCCCACTGCTGATCATTGACAAGCAACCTATTTTGCTGCTATGAATTTTTCTGCTACTAATATGCACATTCCCTCTGCTGTGAATTCTTCCTTTGTTGCTATGAATGTTACTAATGCTTATTTGTCTTTAAATCAAGTTTTTTCTTCTGTCTTACCTACAAATAAAGTGTCTATATCTACCTGGCACAAACGTTTAGGACATTTAAATGAGTTAGCTACTAAGTATTTGAGTAATGAAAACTTGATTCATGTATTAAATTGGAAGAAAATTGAGAACATTTGTCAAACTTGCCAAATGAGCAAGAGTTGTAGACTTTCTTTCTATTTGAATGACAAAATAAGTATGTTTTCTTTTGACAAAATACATTATGATTTGTGGGGACCTGCACCTATTTTATTTTATCAAGGTTTTAAATGTTATACTACCTTTGTGGATAATCACTCCAGGTTCACTTGGATTTTTTCATTAAGGAGAAAATCCGAATTTGTAGAATTTGTCATAAAATTTTAAAAAATGGTTGAAACACAATTCGAAAGAAAAATCAAAATCTTCCAATCTAATGGAGAAGGTGAGTTCACATTGTAGACACCGTAAATTTTCCGGCTCAATTTTGTTTTAATAAAAAATAAATAAATAAAAGGAACAGAAAAAAAACAAAATTTGGAATTTGAAAATTAAAGTTTATTTTGGTTTAAAAAAAACATGTCATTTGAATATGTTTTTTTTTTTTTTGGAAAATCCGTTTTTTTAAATCAAGTTTTTATGATTTAAATTCAAATTCAAATCATGTTTTCTAAAATTGAAATAAATTAGATTTTTAAAATTGGAATTTAAATTTGATTTAAATTTATTAAATTAATTTTGATTTTGAAAGATATCAAAAATGGTTTTGAAAATCTTTTGATAATCTATTTTTTTAAAAATTCCCGAAAATTACTTTGTTTTTAAAAATAGTGAAATTTTTTTTTAGAAATTACAAAATTGTTTGAGTTTGATTTTCGGTTACAATTTATTTAGTTTTAAAAATCTTTGATAACCTATTTTAAAAATTCTGGAAATTGATTTGATTTGGAAAAGCATAAAAAATAAATTTTGAAAATTGCAAAAGTTTTTTAAATGAATTTTCAGTTAAACTTAATTTAGTTTTTAAAATTAAAATTTTTAAAATTAATGTTTTTAAAATTAAGTTTAATTATAATTTTAGATTCACCTAAACCCTATAAATAGGGGTGGAAACGAAGGGAAAGGGGTGAGCTTTTAGTTTGGAAATAATTTGATCGAGTTATTTTTTCTCTCTTTCATAAACTCCAACAAACCACCAGTGACTTCTCGACGACTCTCCGATGACTTTCTAGCAATCTACGACGACCCTTCGACGAATTTTCGATGATCTTTTAGTGACCTCCGGCGAACATCCAGTGACTTTCTGGCGACCTCTGATGACCCTCCGATGAATTTCTGATGACTCTTCGATGACTTTCTGTCGGCCTCCAGTGACTTTCTGGTGACCTCTGAGGAACCTCCGGTGACTTTCCGACAACCTCTAACGACCCTCAAGCAAATTTCTGACAACCTTCTAGTGAATCTTTGACGATCTTTCGGTGACCTCCAGTGAACATCTAGTGACTTTTTGGTAAAGTTTCAACGATCCTCTAGTGACCTTCCGACGAAGACAAATAGAGAAATAGGTGAGAAAAGGTGGTCTCTAACCTTATTTGTTTAGAAAATGATTTAATGTTAAAAAAATAATAAATTCTTTTTAGAAATGAAATAATTGATCTTAATATTTAAAATAATTTTTTTTCTTCAAATTATTTGTTACAAAAAGACTTTTAAAATTAAAAAAAATTGCATAATTCTTAAAATTTGTTTTTGAATGAAAATTTAGTTTTAATGATTTTCTTCTTGAAAATAATTTTGAAATGAATTGTTTTCCTCAAAAAGGATTTCTAAAATTCTTTTAAATGAATTTGTCTTTCTTAAATAAAATAAAATGTTTTCTAAAGCGTATTTCAAAATTGTTCTAATCGTCTTGCGTCACTCATAATCAGTAGTTCATATTTTATTTTTTTAATATGAAGTAATAAATTTGGGACATTCAAAACAACACAAAAAATATTTTTTTTAGACTAATAAAATAATTGGATACTTTTAAAATAAAATTTGGTAACCGCTTTCATGGGTGTTGTAGTGGTGCTAACATCTTCTTTACACTCAATCGACTCCCGAACTTATTTTCTGGTTTTGTAGACTAGTTTTCAAAAATTGGGAGACTAATCACACCATATGAATTATTTGTGGCAACTCCAAGCTTCTACTGTAGAAAGAGACCCTTAGGGAGGACGTCGGTCGCTCCGCGTCGCGATGACTTTGCGACACACATCATTAAAACTCAACTGTCATTTAAAACAAAATGGTATAATACATCACATGTCTTGTCCTCACAACCTCAACAAAACAGAGTAGTAGAAAAGAAACATAGACAAATTGTTGAAACTGGCATAACTTTAATATTTCAGTCTAATATTCCCCTTAAATAGTGGGTTGATGCCTTTCTCACTGCTACTTTCTTAATAAATAGGGTGCCTTCTAAATCTTTTGATATGAAAACTCCTTTTGAAAAAGATCTATAAGAAGAAACCAAGTTATAATAATCTCAAGATTTTTGGATGTTGTTATATCCTTATCTAAGATATCAAGCTAAAAACAAGGTCACTAAAAGAACATATCCTTATGTGTTTGTTGGTTATAGTGCCTCTCATAAAGGATATAGATGCTTAGATCCTATCAGTAATCACATCTATATATCTAGACATGTCATTTTTTATCAGAATAATATGTCGTCCACACAAGAGTAAAATGCTCTAGATATTACTACCTTTGTAGAAATTGGAGACCTTGCATATCCCCTGATAGAAACAAATAGCCAGCAAGGTAGCATGAACAAAATACCTCTAAAATATGTACTGATAGCAGCATACTTGATGTTTCAACACAAAATGTGAGACATTATCAATTTAAAGACACTGTTATGGAAGAAAATAATTAGACAACACATGATACAATCTCCTTCTTCCTTTATCTCCTCCCTAGATAGATTATTCACTTACAAGAATAGGATAGAGAGAGGTGAAAAAGCTTTAATACTCTACTCACTAATGCTTTAATGGTCGTTTCAGGGCTTGATGCTCTAACGAAATGTGTTATGCATCAGATATATCAATTTCCACTCATTATATGTCTTTGCTTCATATAAAATAATCTAGAACATTGGTAATCATATTTAATTTTATGTGCCCTTTTAAGTTTCCATAGAGAGAATGTTTATGATTATATCATAATCAAATATCCATACTTTTTATACATTTATTCATGACTATGATTATGTCTTCTCTGAGAATAGACTTGTGGCAGATCAAGATGGGAAGCTCATTGGCACCCAGGTATTGGTTGCAAGTAGATCTAGATTTTATACAAATAGTTCGATGTCTAATTTCATGTTACTCTGATGTTTAATAAAGTGTTATGTATGTATGCACTTATGTATCTTTTTGGCATCGAATGACCTCGAAAGCTGAAGAATCCAGCATAAATAATTCATCAATTTTCCTTGTTTAAATGGATATCTACTTTTAGATGAGTCCAATCATGTCATTTGAGTTCAAATCGCTACAAGAAAGATCTAATAGCTTGACTATAAATTTTTATTAAGAAAACTATGGTTATGAATTAGTTAGGTATATATTTATGATATTTTATATTTATGTTTCATTAATTTTGAAAGCCAACATGTTTGCTTTAATTTTTCCCCTTGATTCCCTACATAGTAGTTCAATGATCTCAAAATAAATTATTGAAGGGAAACATGTTGTAGGAGAAAGAATGAAAACACATATGACCATATTTTCCTTTTAAGATTTATAATGCTATGGGTACTAATTTACTTCTCTTTCTGAAATTACAATTCTGTAAGCACTTCTCTAGTATAAATTTTTTTTTGAGTGCTTCTTGTAGGTCAACCAACTTTCATTTGAATCCTTTTAATACTTCCTATTGTCATTATTTTCTTCTGTACTTGATCAATATCTACAAGATAGATTATTCCTTTCCATTTGTGCCGAGCTTGAAATCATGTCTTGGAGACAAAAATCTCAAGGTAATATAAGTCATCATATTTTCATTGTTCCATTCATTTATAAACAATTGTCTGACTAACTAGGACATCCCATGGCTAGGACACAAGGATTGATCCATTGCAGCTGGTCTGCATGTTTGAGGCCATTAGATTAGTGTCTTTGTTCACAATTACCTATGCTCATATGTCATAACTGATCATTAATTGAACGAATGTGCAATTTTGATGGCTATTACATGTGAAGTTGAATTCAATATTGCATATGCTACTCTGATCAGCTTCAAAAGAAGGTTCACCCATGCGAGAAAGGGGAAAGGTAGGGTAGAAAGGGAACTGGGAATATAAAAGGGGTTGTGCATTGAAGAGTGAAAGCTAGTGTGAAGAAATCACTTTAGCAATCATGAGTAGTAAAGAGAGTGAAAAGTGTGAGCGAGAGTCATGGAGATTATCCTTGAGAAAAGAAATAAATGATTAGGAGATAGCTAACAGCTAGATATTAGATGGGGTTAGAGCATCAAGATACATTGGTCAAAGTTATCTTTGTTTCAAAAAAAAAAATAGTGAATCCTTTGGCCCATGGTTTTGACAAGTATGGGTTTGTGGAGTTTTGAGTAAAAAAAAGTTGAGTTTGGGTAATCTTTGTTTAGATTGTTCAAATGAATGAGTTATAAAAACTTGAACTTGTGTGATATGTATTTGGTTGTAGGTTTATGATTTGTTAAAATTACTATGCAGTGTGAATGGTGAGTTTTCATGAAGTTGGTTTATTTAACATGGACTTTGAAGGGTCGAATTCCTCGTAGAAGCATGTGAACGCCGTGCATTCAAGATTCAATTCACAGGATAAACAAAAACTTATAAGCATGCATTCTACAAGAGTTTAAAAGATAAGAAGTGTTGGGTTCTTATGTCCTAAAACTCATTGACATATAATCATCAATAAAGTAGTTATTGAAGTTATTCAATAAAGTTTTTATTGAATTAATTGTATAAATCTAATAAACTAAGAACTCATGGCTATAACATGAATACTTAAACTTTATGTGGAGACATAAAAGTGGATTAGGTTTAAGTAAATAGCCAAAACGG
>JAOANK020076627.1:0-32547 GCA_026257165.2 Telfairia occidentalis
ATTGAATAACATCAATAACAACTTTATTGACTATTGAACGTGTTTACAAGCCATTCTTGTTTTAGGACATACATACCTAACAGCTACCTCGGCAACCTCCCTCCATCCTTACACCAATTCAGAGTCCTTGGCCCTTCGCGCAGTGGCAATTGGACCTCATCGACCACCTACGCACTAGCAAAGGCCAGACTAAGTTCGCAGTGGGCATGGTGGACTATTTCACCAAATGGGCAGAGGTCGAAGCTCTAGCCACCAAAATCGAGCAGAAGATCACAGTCTTCATGTGGAAGAACATCATATGCCGCTTCAAAGTACCCTACTCCATCAACCCCAACAACTGCCAGTAGTTCGATAACATGCGTTTCAAGGAGTTCTATTCACCTAGTCGCCTGCCCACCGAAAGCAAACGATCAGGTCGAAGTGGTGAACAAAATCATTAGAAGAGTTCTACAACACCACAGTGCCCTAGAATCCTCTTGGGAAGGGCCCTACAAGGTGAAAGCTTTCCAGCAATGAGAAACTTATAAGTTGGCGGACTTAAATGGAAAAACATTTCCCCATCCATGGAACGTTGGCACCTACATTCATATTATCAGTGAAACGATGTATTGTGGAAACCCTCTATAATGGGTCATGCTCCATGAATAAAAGTGAAAACATTTGAGATGTCATCTCGGTCCTAGCCTAGACTCCCCTCAAATGGGGGGTCCGATGTTACCTAAGCAGCGCGACAGACGGTAAAACGGTGATATGACCAATTACTTAATGGGGCAGTATGATCATTAGTTAATTCATTATTTGGCGATATGCTTGTTAGTTAATTCGTTGTTTAAACCCTCGCTTGGTAACAATTATTTTGTTAAGCTGACTTGGGGTGGACTTTTTGGGTCGGATGAAGCTTCGTAGGTAGATTTAGACATTGTGATCATATTCGGTTAGGAGTGAAAAAACGAGGAGAAAATAAATCCTATTTATAGGCGATCAAGTCCTAGAGAAAATGGGTCAAATCACATGGGGTCAGCGCCCCCTACTGACCGCCTCGAAAAGAGAAAAAATTCTAGGGATGAGTAAGCGACTGGCCTCGAGTTTTGCTCTGCAAAGGAAATCCTCGTCAGGAGAGACATCAGTCAGTTGTCCAACCTTTAATGCTCTGGTAAGTATGCAAAGGACACGAGCATAACACGACAAAAAAGGGAAAAAATGCATCCACTTCATTAAAAAAATGAGGAGAACATGAGTCAAGTTACATAAGCAGAAAATAAAAGAAGCTAATCTTATCCTACACTAGGATGTCTTTGAGATCGTTTAGGTCCACCTCGCCAGGCAGCAACTCACTCGACGGCGGAGACACCACTTTGAGGGGAGCTGTTGCCTCGGGGGGAGGGGCTCTTGGCAAGGGCAACCCATGTGGCCTTGTACGCAGCTTGAATCGCCTCACTATCGAGAATGGGAATTGCTCGTCAATTTTCTCCAAGACGAAGTACAACTCGCCAGCAACCCATTCGTTTTGAGCATCTTGGGTCCCTGGGTGATTCTCAAATGCCACTACCAGCAACGCCAAATCCGACAAGAGTTTACTTGGCTCACACCAGCTTCTCCTCGATAACCTTCTTACCTTCCGTCGCTAAGGCTACTAGACCCTCCGCTGCCTTCTAACGATCAAGGGCATCTTGCGCTTCCCGTCGAAGGGCGACGATCAACGCTCGAGTGTCTTCAAGCTCGATCTTCAAGGAATTGACCTTTTTAAGTTTGCTTCATCCTCAGCTCGCGCGTAGTAACCTTTTCCTCGGCGGCAAGCCTCCACTCTATAGAAGTTCGAATTTGAGCCGATCGATCACACCCTAGTTGGTTCACTCTCGGAGCTCGGAGCTTGTCACCACGACCTTATGGCAAAAAGTTACGAGAGCCTACATAAAGAAATGAGCTTGTTGAGCCACAAGTCGTAGAAGAAGGGCGAAGGTGTGAAGTTAGGGACGCACAAACCTTAGCCATATCATGGCAGCCATGGCTCGACATTCGGTCAGCACGTTGTCAGTTGGAAGCCACCCGACCCAAAGCGTGTCTCGTCACAGAGCATACAGCCTCATTGACGACTCTCTCCACCTCTGAGACAGAAAGATCGACGGTGAGAAAGGCACCGAAATCTAGTCGAACCTTGGCCTCATAATGGGGAGGAGGCTCGAAGTTAGAAGACAGGATGTCTACGAGAGGATGGCGGAATGTCACCTTGTCATCAGGTGACGGGCCGGGGGCAGGCTAGATGCCTCAACAGGATTATTCGTCGAAGAAGAAGGAATGACGCAGATCCTCTGCATGACGCTAGACGATGAAGGGAGGCAGGCACCTCGGGCAGCAAAGTCACCAAAGGTGGAGTCGACAAGGGCCCTTAATGGGAGAGCTCAACCCTAGCTCGACCGGTCGAAGGCTTGGCACCATCGAACTTTCTAGCACGCTTAGCACGCAACCTTTTGTGGAACTCAAATTGTTCGACAAACATCTTTTTTGAAACGCAGCAAGAAGCGCAACAAGTTAGTATGAAGCCTAAGTAAAAGGAGAGTAGGTTGGGGACCAAACTCACCTCGAACGTGGGGACACGGAGGCTGTATTCGATGAGGGATTCCTTGTACAAAAGAATGTCGCTATGGCGAACCGTGTTAGAGAACTTTGAGGTAGCCACCAACACCCCAAGCAAGACCTCGGTAAGGGGTTCTGAAGGAAGCAGGAAGAACTGCAAAGATAGAATAAACGTAGTTAGTGACATATACCAGGGAATGGTTGCAGCCGTGCTCGAGGTATTGTAGCTCGAGGTATTCATGAACTACTTTGTAGGCCCCCTCGAGGGAGAGAACAACTGCAAAGTGGGGTCCAATGTTGGGGGTGAAAATACCACGGGACACTTGGATCGTTTGAGAGAGGCCATGTATCGATGGGTTGCATCACCTTGGGTGACCTCGGCCTTACCCGAGGTAGGGTGGTAGGGCAAACCCCAGTGTGGAAGGAAAGACTGCACGGTCAATAACGCCCACCTGCTATAACTTACAGTGGACTAAGGGGGAATCACCTTCGTGACTCACTCCTCCACCAGCTATAAAAGCAAGCACCAGTCATTGTGAAAGGTACGCACACTATTGCCTGAGAAATCTCATATTCTCGAGAATAGCCTTACTGACTTGAGCGTC
Source organism: Telfairia occidentalis (assembly GCA_026257165.2). Classification (NCBI taxonomy): domain Eukaryota; kingdom Viridiplantae; phylum Streptophyta; class Magnoliopsida; order Cucurbitales; family Cucurbitaceae; genus Telfairia; species Telfairia occidentalis. Next base: position 3,180 of record JAOANK020076627.1, read on the forward strand.
AGACTGTGGTAAGAACCACTCCCTTCTTCACCTCTGTATTCCTTGCAGGTACAAAGCACTCACTTTCGGAGCTCACGTCATCTATTGGGACTTTCCATGCGTAAACATTTCCAGAGTACTCACCTTCGAAGCTCACGTCATCCCTCAAAAATTTTCATGTTGAAACATATTTTATGTTATATATGTCAATACCTCTTAAAATAATTCGTATTTTTTGCATTAATTTGTTTTACTATCTAAAGTTTGAATTATTGTGTTTTACATTATATTTTAGTTAAATTAGGGGTGCACGTGTGAAGGTTACCATTTTATATTTTATATTAAAAAAAAACAAAAAAAAAGGTCAAATACATGTTCCTAATTTCTAAGCCCTAATTGAACTTCAAGCCTCATTTCCTTCATCATGGTGTTCTAGTCTAACAGCCTCGTTTCATTTTTTTTTCCCACTTTTATTGTAAATTGATTGATTTATTTATTCATTATTTTCTTTTGTATTTAGGTAAACTTTTTAAAGGTGCATGGGAAGGTTCGGAAGCAACAACTTACTTTAGTGTAGGGAAATATTGGGCTTCTTTGTTTGTGACGTTTTGGCGAAGCCGGCGGTTGGTCGTGGGCGGCGATCGATGGAGCATGTGGGAATAGGATAAAGATTAATCGTGATGGCTAAACAAACTCCACAAAATAAATAGCCATGAAACTCCATCTAAGAGGAGCGACGAGTGATGGCGATAGCCACGAGCGGCGGCCGAGCGATCACTAGCAAGTAGAGATAGAGACGCATGGTTGGGGGGTTGGCAACGACGTTGATGGTGACAGAATGGGCAACGACGTTGATGGTGGCGAAGTGGGCGACGACCGTAACGATGGCGGAGTGGGCGATGACGTTGATAGTGGTGGCGTGGGCATAGACAAAGACGATGAGGAAAGAAGGGAAAAAAAAGAAAGGGGAAGAAAATGTGAAGTGAGCGTTTGAGGAGCGTGAGGATAAACGAGAAGAAAAAAGGGGGAAAAAAGGAGGTGGTTAGCTAGGATTTTCTTTTCTCTTAGGATTATCTATATATACTTGGTTCGACTCAATTTTTGAAGTTGAAAACCAAACCTAGTCAAACATTTTTGGTTTTTTAAAAAACAATACCATAATGTCTAATGTATTATGAATAACTGAACCAAACCAGTCGGTTTGATTTGATTTGATTGAACTCGGTTTATAGATTTTCAGATTTTCTTGCACACTCTAGTAGGAGGTAACAATAATGTCTAATGTATTATGAATAACTGAACTAGACCAGTCGGTCTGATTCGATTGAACTCGGTTTATCAATTTTTAGATTTTCTTGCATACTCTAGGAGGAGGTAACAGTATAACCCTTCAAGATGATTGGCTTAAGTAAGAATTATATTTTACCTTTTGTGTGGTTAGAATTCCTTCAATTATTAGAAAGCCTGGCATGGAGCAAATCAGTATTTTTAACTATTCAAAAGCGTATTTACCAAAATTAAAAAACACTCCGAAACATGCTCGAAAGTTTTGGCATCCGTCAAATCATTGTGAAAAGAGAGAAAAATAAACGTAGATATCAACAGCCAAAATTTCATCCAATACGGGGGAGGATATCAAATCTGATAAACAACGTCATTCACGTTCTGTTGGTAAAATACTTCTCCACAACTTGAACCGACAATTAACATAACAAAAAACATTACTATTTCATATCTCCCCCAGATATATATAATTCTTCAATCCAACTTCAAAAAGTTTTTGTATAAAACAGGACTCTGTAATATTTACCCTTCACGCATATATAAGTGGAATTCCATGTACCCTTTGACTGTTTTGGTTTCTACAGAACAAGAGGCTTTTAAGTTGAATTCCAATGCTTTGAACTCCCAATGAGTGTTTATATACTGGTAGTGATGAAAATGGTGGTTCTTAGGGGCTAACTTTTATTGGATGGGAATTGGGTCGTTGAGATCGAAGGATTGTCGAAATTACCCGACGAGTTGTTAGGGATTGGTTTGTTGAAGCCATTGGTTCTGAAGAAGCATTTGTTAGTTTCTTGTTGTTGGTCAAACATCATCTGAAGTCGTTTCCCTTGTTCTTCAATTTGTAACTGTAGCTTTCTCTGAATCTGTAACAACAATAAAATAAGACATCCACAAATTTTCAGCCACAACAACTCTTGCTTTGGCAAGAGTTTTAATCATATTTTGGTCTCTAAATGACTTTTCAGTCTCTAAACTTTCAAATATTCTATTTAAAATTTTAAAATTTTCATAACAATTTATTTTAGCCCGTCATAAATTATATGATAGAAACCTGTTTTGCTTATTCATGTGATAATTACAATCTCATATTAACAAATATTTTTAAGAACGCGTTCAGATTTGGATTAAATAGTTAATGAAAAATTAACCATGATAATCAAAACAAACTTTAATGTAAAGTGACTAAACACAGATAATACTTAAATGGTTTCAATTTGCAATAGTGATTTACCTCAAGTTGTTCATGAAGACGCCTCTGAACATCTAGCTGCAGTTGCAATGCTTCTCTAATTTGCATGCCTCTGTTATACAGCATCATTCAATTGTATTAGTAGGTCGGAATTAGATTTTTTAAAATCATAATATTTTATATATTTTTTAAATTTAAGAATAACTAAGAGGGATGACAAAAGTCATAAGGAACTCACGTTTTCACATCCAGTTGGGCTACCTCATTCATGCCGTTTCTTCTATCACATTTCCCTGCATTATAAAACACTGTGGCTGAAGTGATCTTCATTCAAAAAACTGGCTCTACTTTTACTGCAAAAATTGGCTAGGTCCGGCAATGAGTTTCAACAAAAAATTGGAGTTATACGAAAGAATTTATTGTTGATAACTCCAGAGTCAAAGCTTCAAGCAAACAGAACAGGGCATTTGAAATAAGAAAAATACTTCCCTACACACCCATTCACATAAGAGCTCCTCCTGATTTTTTGATGCGGTATATTTTCATTGGTCTATTTCTTACCACATTCAATAGATACATGGGTCCCACTAAAATTCTTATAAAATTTTGGGAAAATGCCAATTTCAACCGTCAACTTCGCAAGGTATATCAAACATTTTTACCTTCAGCTTTTAATTCAATCAAAATGAATCTTAAATTTCGATAAATATTGCAATCTTCGCCTTAAATTTTTAAAAGTGTTAGCAATTTTTGCCTTAGAATGGATTTTAGTTCGATTGATTGTTGAAAAAATTTCTTAGTGTATGTCCAATAAATTATAAAACATATTTTGGTATGAAATTGATAAAATTTATACAAAAAAAAAATGATATTGTAGCTTTTTTTTTTAAATTTGAAATTTTTGGCATAGTTGATTTTGTGCATTAATCAAACTTAAATTTGAGAAAAAAATTGATTTTCACTAAATTAATACATTTTTGCAGTTTTTTACATTATTTTTTCTCTAAATTAGTAGGTGAATTAGCATAAATTGAATATAAGGTAAAATTTACAACACTTACCGAAATTTATAATTAAATTTGATGAAATTGAAAATTATGAAAATTGATATAATTTATCAAGTTTAGGGATAAAAACGGTTTTTTTTCAAAAAAAAAAAAACTACTAAAAATACACCGCATCAGAAAATCAGTACAAACTCCTACTGACCGGCATGTAGGTAAGTATTGCCCTTGAAATAAATGGATTTTCACTATGGAAATATCTACTTTCTGCAGAGTCCGGGATGTATTTGGCAATCCGATACTTCTACACAAAGAAGATGAACATAAAAATCAGTAATTAAGGAAAGAAATCCAAATCATATAATTAAAAAAAGAAAAAATATATATGCATGGAGATTTTTTTTTCTCCTGTACCTGCAAATGGCTCTTGACATGAAATATGGTCAATCCCTCAGAATCCATCAGCTTTAGTATTGCTTTAGGGGTTGCCTCTGTAACACTAACAACAAATCAGCTTTTGAAATTCTACTTGAAGAAAAAATCCATGAATCAGCTTTATTTGTTACTTACTCTCAGCACCACCAAGGCGATTAACACAATCAACAAACTTGTCGTGGAGATCTTGAGTCCATCGTATTCTTGTTTTGGTGGTGAATCCATTCCCACTGAAGTAAGAAGAAGAGCTTCCAGAGCCAACAGAAGCACCCAAGCAAGAGAAACTTGGAGAATTTTTGTTTTGTGAAGAACACAACCTTGGCTGTTCAACTGAATAGCCAGTTGAATTATAACACCCCTGAATCAAAATCAAACGCAACACTTAACAGATATTTATTGATCCATAAAATTTGGAAAAGGGAAGGAAAACAATATCATCAGTTGGTTTGAGGAATTTTCTTACTCCATGTTGTTTAAAAGAAAGTGGAAAGTGTTTCCCGATTGAAGGGGAGCTATCATCAAACACCTTGTGGTCACTTAAAATGCTCTTCGGGAACCCATTAAAGCTTCTCTTACAGAGCTGAGATTTCACAACCGATTGCAAGGTGTTTCTGAGTTCGGTATCTGTGTCGCTGTACTCCGCCGAATCGAGAGAGAAATTTTCGCCGGAAGATTGGAAAATCAAAGAACCGGGCCGAAACTCAATCGGAGGAATTCCCATACATTGCTCCGTCGCGAAAAAAGCCGAAGCAGGAGATTCGAAGAGATTGATTATAGTGGAGCTCGACTTAGATGATCCGAAATCTCGGAGTTCTGATGATTCTTCTTCATCCATCGCGGGAAGATGAACGCAAGTTCCCATGCTCCAGGGCTGCTGTGCCCTAAAATTTCGAGAGTAACAATCCGTAATCAGTCCATGATTTTGTTGGATTTCTTGCTTCGAAACGATTCTGTGGTCGTTCATTTACAGATTGAACAGAGAAACAGCCCTCAATTATTCTCCGTCTCGGCTCAATTTTCAATCGGAAAAGAAAGATAAATAACATCAATTCGGAGTTGAATTCCAACGCATGGCATACAATTCCTTTGTGATATTCTTGGAAGACTTGAGGCGTAAGATGAATAACAGGGATTTGGTGCACAGATTATTCGAGGAAAAAGGGGATGGTGGTGAAGAATGATGAACAAAATGAAATGAATCTTCATTTATATACCCAACCCATTTGTGTTGCTCATCACTTGCACTTTCATGAAAAGTCGTAATGAAATTGTTCTTTTGGCTCTCTTTCAAACCCACTTTAAATTATTTGTTTGTTTGTTTTTGCAAAGCAGACCTCTTAAAATATCATGGGATTTAAGAAGGAAAAAAATACATACAGTTTCAAATTGTGAAGAGCATTGGAAGATTCATTAACTAATGTACTTTTTTTTTTGTTTTTTTTTTTGAAAAATAACTAATGTGAAATTGTTTCGATAAACTTGGTTCCCATTTAATATTATTTTTCTTCTATCTTCTTTCTCTTTTGTTTTCTTAACCTTTCAAATAATGTATATCTGTTTGATCATTATTGGAGTTTTGAATTGAATCTTTAGTGATTTTTTTTCTTGTTTTGGGAAAAAATTATACAAAATATTTTTGAACTTTGAGAGGATATAGATTGTAAGCACGTTAGACGTTAGAAGGGAATTAGAACAAGGCAAACCTAGAGCTAAAGTACAGCTCTATGTGGCCTACCAAAGTTTTCAATAACGGCCATTGAGAAAGAGAATGTGGGCCTCAACAAACACATTTTATCTTCAAAATGACATCTTGAAAGACATGCAACAACAAATTAAAATAGGGATTCAGATAGTATCAAGTTGCTAAAAGCCACAAACTTGAGAGCCTAGCAACTCCCACTCTATTTGAGATCTTATGGATTTATCTAGTGACAAGTCCATTAGGGAAAAAAAAAATCTATTAAGAAAAAAAGCCTCGCAAACAGAAAGGTAGAGACCTTCAAAAGTATGACCTAAGTGGCATGCAGGCCTTAAGTAGTCCAAGTCCCTTATGCGGTATGACCCGTCGTAGCTAAAGGCTGGAGGAGGGGATGGATAGCATGGTATGTTTCCTCCTTTGGAACAACCAGACTCAGACTGGTTATTGGACACCATTTTTTTGGTTCAAGGTTTGTTGATAGGAATTAGGAAAGTGGATACATGGGTGGACAACGTTTATATAACTCCCTTTCAAGACCGTTCTTATTAACCCAATTGATGTCCATGAAATAACACGATATCTAAATTGCAGCATAATAGTATAATGACAGTTAGATATGCAAATTAAGATCACACTTAAATATCGTGATACATGATCCAGATATGTAACCATGATATTGTCATATAATGATCTTTCAATAGGATCGTGGTATATCGAGGTATGCGATAGTTCAATAACGAGTCTTATAATTAATGTAAGTCGTTCATCACGATCTAATTTTAGGGTACGTGATAGTTTATAAATGTAATTAAAACACCTTTCTAAATGCGATATAATGTGATCGATCTATGTGATATCGATGGAAGTACTACTCATCCCTTAGGCTATTTAGCCAAACGTATTCATTACAACTCGATCAATTGATAAAGAAAAATTGAATAATAATAAATCAAAAGATGTATTTCATATTGTTAAGTATGAATCAAACATGTTTTAAATATGAATGAAAAGAATGAATAAATCGGCAACTGTATTTTGTTAATTAAGTATCGTATGAATGAAAATAATTAATAAATCATACCTAATTATGTTGTGTTACTAAGAGGTTGGCGACATGCCTTTTAGTTTTGTCCACAACCTCCACTCTGCTACATTTATGTACCTTCTTGACTTCACCACCTGAGAGGATTCTAATTACCTAACAATGGCCAACTCTTGCAACCCTCAGGGTAGTCATCACTTTCTTCTCACTGAACTCTAAGGACATCTTCCATTCCGACTGATGTCCGATTGGGAAAACGGATTCGGTATATGAGTCAATCAACGTCTCCCACAAATATTCTTTGGTACACAATGTATAAGCATTAACTCATTGGTATCTACATGCAGTTATTGCAAACAAAAAAGTTGAAGCACGTCGAATTGTTTGCAAGAACATGTTCTCAAGTTCAAATCGACAACGGCGTCCTGGTGACCATCCTTGACCTCGAAAATATGATGGTTGATATTTTTAATGTTGTGCCTCCAAGAATGGTTTTCGTCGTACTTAATAATCCTATTCCCATAGTCAGACAACGCTCGTGAATCCATCGCTACAAAACTAATCATTTGAATTCTAACATCGATAGGATTGGTAGTTTTCAAGCGTCCTTGGTTAGTGCATTCCAAGACTCAGTGCAGTTAGTCGTTATTTTCATGTAGTGCAATCCCAGACTATGTGCACAAGCTTACCTGGTAAAGTCAGCACCAATAAGATATTGTTTAACATCGTTGTGCTTTATTCTCGAAAAAATGGCCTCGAAATCGAGCTCTCTAAAGGCTTTTGCAGCCTGATACACCAGGTCACAAATGGCATCACCAACACAAATTTTTTTTTTTTTATGTTCATAACGAGGTGATGTAGGCAAAGATCGTGGAAGTTTTTGGGAACATTTTTTTTCGCTGTGTTGGCAATCTCCATATGGCCATTGGAAATGATGACCAATCCTTCAGTCTTAACAATTAATATTTTTAACTTATTCATGAACCACATCCATGAATCGTTGCACTCACGATCAACGACTGCGATTGCGAGTGGATATATTTGATTGTTACCATTGGGTGTTACACAAACGAGAATGTGGCCCTTATATTTCCCCTCTAGATAGGCTCCATCGACGACTAGTAAGTTGCAATCATAACTATGGAATCTCCATACTGCAGTGCCCAATGCCATAAAGGCATATTTGAAGTAGTCACCATCTTAAATTTCAACGTAAAAAACTAACCTAGGGTTGGCAATCTTAAAGACTTCTCCTGTAACAACCCTGCTTAAAACTAGTCTTAAGACCGTTGCTTCATGAATGAATAGGTACTCTTATGACTTAAGTTCAACTAGTGAACTAAAACACTTAATAAAAAATTTCACAATTTAAAAATGCATAAATCGGGATCCCAAGAAAACTCTCATCAAAATACTTTTAAACCAAAAGATAGAACACAACCAAAATTTTAAGTTTGAAGAAGAAAAAATAAAACTGCATGAGTTTATCTAAAATGTAGAATTTAAACACTTGTCCATGGCCTTGGTAACCCAAGTCGTCAACCAACACGTTCAGTACGTTTGTTACCTGAAAAATATTAATAGAATAGATTGGGTATTTTAACAAATACCCAATAAGTAATACCAATTACGGGGTCAGACCTACAAACACAAGAAATAACACATTTCATGAATTTAACATTGTAGGATCGTATGGCAACATTAGAGGGGGGTGAATCGGGTTGCTTAAAAAAATTAAAAAAATTTCGATCAACTTAGATGGAAATAATATAATTAAAACTGATCTAAATAACACCCTAAAAATAATAAGAAATATAAAACCATGTGCTAAATGTGCATTCTAATCAACAAAGTAATTCAACGGAAATTTAAAAAGTATAGAGAGAAGAATAACCCCAGAATTTTATAGACATAAATAATATAATTACAGGTGCAAGAGTAAACCTCCTACTGATCACTCTCTTACGGGTATTTTACGGGTGCAAGAGTAAACCCCCTAGACATAAATTTTATACCTTCTTGGGTATTTTACTGCAACAACTCTCTTACGGGTGAGAATCAAACCGGTTGATCACTCTTTTTACGGGTGTAAGAGTAAACCCCTACCGATCCTTTTGCTGGTTCAGGATCCAACCTATACCGATCTTTTTATCGGGTTCAAGATCAAACCACTATCGATCTTTTTAATGGGTTCAGGATCAAACCACTACAAAATCCTTTTTCGGGTAGGATTAAACCACTCTCACAATTTCAAGGTGCTCTCACACCTTATTACAAAATCCCAAATTAAAGTAATGAAATTTGAAACCCACAAAATGAAAAACTCTCACAAGAGTCGATACACAATTTGCACTCAAAATAATAATCTAATCTTTCAAAAAATGTCTAACAAAATAGAATAAATTGAAGCTTTGAAGAGATCAACAATGGAGGTTTAGGAGAGAAAATTTCAGCAAAAATGGGTGTATCTTGGAGAAGAAAGGTTACTGAAATTTACTAGATAATTTTGGATTAAAAGAATATCAAAATTGGAATTAATTTGGCCATTAGATCTTGGTTAAGAGGATGAATGGTTGTGATTAAAAAGTTGGAAAAGGGAAGCATAACGACTAGTTTTTTTCAAATAAAATGGAAAGAAAATGGAAGCATAAAAGTGTTTGGTAGAACTCAAACTCGTTCTGGAACGGCGGTGAACATTTGCGTCTCGCGCGTGTCAAGATTTCTAACTTCTCCTCAATTTTCTTTTGATCATAACTTCTTCGTCTGACATCTGATTTAAGCAATTCAAAAAGCATTGGAATCGTCTTTTCGAGCTCTACACTGTGAACACTTAAAAACACTAATCATCAATAAATTTTAACTGTTTGTTATTATCAAAATATATAGTATGATTGAAGCTCATAAAGCTAACAAACATTTGGGATCTATTCACTGTCTTGCTTATCACGCCAGATGACCAACAACCTTTATCCGACAATGCAACCATCTCACTTAGGGTAAAAGTACGGGCCCTCGATTTGATTGGGGTTATCTGAACACGATCGATGCTAGATAATACTCATTCAGAGTAATCGGATCTCGCCCAACACCGATCCTTAAGATATGGGAGGTAGTCATCATCCTTTTAATGAAGGGATTGAATCCCCAGCTGAAGCGATTGAACACCAATGCATTCAATATTCAATTTGGAAAAGCATGCATAAAAGCAAATACGAGAAGGGAAGAAGAACATTTCATTTACCTTTGAAGAACTTCTTCTTCAATTCACGATAAATCCCAAGCTAATCAACAACGAACACCACCACTTGGAGAACTTGCTATACTCAAGGATCAAGAATTATTGAGATTGTGGGATCTCTTTTCTCCTTTGGATGAGAGAGGAAGAAAACCCAAAATGATTCACCAACCTCTGTGTTCCACTCTCATCCATATAGATCAAAGGATTTCCCTCATAGGCAGGAGTTTACAACTCACTCAGGATTAAGGTCGAATCACCTATGATCATCCTAGTGAAATGTTAGTCTCTACAAGCAACAACATTATAAAGAGAGACTCTTTGTATAGGATACGCCCGCTCACATGCCTTCACATGAACGATTAGGATTATAAACGGTTGTAACACTTTACAACTCTTGTAACAATTACAAAGTGGGTAGTATCCAATAGAATTACTAGGATAAGGTACCCAACCTTATCCATATACTATAGACCATTTAGATTATTATTTAAACATGGTCCACCTATATGTCTACCACATACATGTTTAAATTACATAAAATAACCTTGGATCTTAGTTTATTGGACTAGGTTAATGCACATTAAACGTCAAATAAAATAACACCTTATTTTATTAAATAAATAATTTGTTTACAATAATTACAAACCATGAAACTCACGAGATTTAGGGCACCAACCCCAACACTTAAATCATCAATTCATATAATATGGTTCAACAAAGTCCCACATACATACGACATGAAAATTTAACATTTGTACCATGCATGTCGTACTATATTAAACATCATCATATCATTCTTTCAACAAACAATTCCCAAGCATACCAATACATGTATATAATATATTATCATCACAACTCACTAAAATTTCATGCTACTATGGCATACAAACAATATGGTAACCTAAACATATAAGGCATATTACACTAAAATTTTAATAATTTATGTACACATAAGCTTTCACCATGCAAACATCATTAGACCTAAACCCTTTTCCATCTTATTTTCGTTATCTTCTCCGTCTTCTTCATGCAATCTTCTTCGTCGGTTTCTTCTGTGCAACATCTTCTTGATCTTCTTGCTGTAATTTTTCCACCACATTCATTTTCTTCGTGACCAATTTCTTTTTCATTTGTTGATCAAGTTTGATTTAGTTATTGCTTTTGCATGATTTTAGTTTCTTTTTCATTTGTTGGCCGATTTCTACTTGCATGATGAGGTTTGATTTTTGTTTGCGTGATCAATTTTAGTTATTTGATTTCTGTTTGTTTTACTTTTCTTATTTTCGCGATTTAGACACATTCCTTTCTATTTGCGTGATGAAGTTGTTTAATAAAAAGAATTATATTACTGATATACAATAAATTTGGTATATCGGTCATATAAGTTGATAGAAAATATAAATAGTAAAATATAAAGTATATCAATTATGTAGATTTTATATAGTAAATCTAAAGTATATCAATTGTACTAATATCAGTTTTATATTTTTGTAGTTATGGTGGGTAAGATTGCAATAGTGGTTTTTCATGGTGTTCAATGGGATGATACACATTGCTATTTAGCTTATCAAACTACTAGAGTTTTGGTTGATGAAGCGATGGTTTTTCATAATTTTTTGAATTTAATACTAAAGAAACTCCAATTTGATGTAACAATTAGTTCTATTGAACTTTTAGTTTTATTGGATATAGGTAGTAATGGTGGTCAAAATCTTCGAGATAAAGATGTTTCTTGGTTTTTGACTTTGGTTAAGGATCAAAGCACGAGATATCCTTTAGTTTCTTATCGTATTGAAAGTGGTGTCTAGTGTTGTTATTTGTACAAGTGATCCTTTGAATTATGTGGCTCCCTATTCTACTATGATTGGAGGTGATTTTGAAATTTTAATTGATGCTCATATTCGTAGTATTTGTTCTACATTTGATTTGAAAGATAATGATATATTTGCAAATAAAGAAATTTTGTCAAAAGCTTTCTAGTTTATTGTTGTAAATAACAATTTTGAGTTTAAGACTTTGACATTGAATTTGATGTCAGTTGAGTTTGAATGTGCTTAGCAAGGTTGTTAATGGTACGTCAGAGCATCTTGTTATTAGCAAAGTGTTTTATGGATGATTAGAAAGTATGTTTCTAATCATAATTGTTCCATGAATATTATTCAATCTTCTCATAAGCAAGCTTCCTTATCATTTATTAGTAATTGCATGGTTGTGCAATTTAGATTTAGGTCTTTTGATTATTTGTCTCCAAATGATATTATTCATCACATGCGTACAAATTATGAGGTTGTTGTCAGTTATTTTAAAGCTTGGAAGGCAAAAGAAGCTGTTATTAAGTTTTTGAAAGGGGATGTTGACGAGGCTTATGCTTTGATTCTAAGATTCTTTTGCAGTTAAAAGAAATGAATCCAAGTATGTTCTTTCTTCATTGATATACCATTTATCTACGTCGTTTGTTTTATTTATATAATATATCAACGATACATTTACCATTTCTACAAAATTGATTTACCATCGATATAAAAACTGATATAAATTGGATTTATAGTAGATATAAAGTTTATTTATCATTTAGCTACGTCATTTGATTTAACAGTTATGTAGTATATCGATGGTGTATCAATATAAAAATAGATGTTCTCGTTGTCTGATTTACCATTGATATTGTTTTTATAGGTATGCTCACTGCATTTGAAACTGAGAAAAATGAACATTTTAAGTATGCTTTGATAGCTATGGGTTCATCAATTGAGGGGTTGGAAGCATTGTAGACCAAATATATTTGTTAATGGAATATTTTTGAAGCGTAAATATGTTGGAACATTATTGACTACATCAACATTTGATGGCAACAATCAAAATTTCCCTTTTGCTTTTAGTATTGTAGATTCAGAAAATGATGCATCATGGAAATGGTTTTTTGAGAATATAAAGAATTGTTTTGGGGATCGAGAGGGACTAGTTATTATTTATGATCAACATTTGAGCATTCCACAAGTTGTTCAAATTGTATTTTCATCGGCTAATTACGGTGTTTGTATCTAACATCGTTTGAAAACTTTTAGTTGTTATACAAAGATTCTTTGATTGATAACATATTTTTTCACTGTGCAAAATCATATACAAAGGTTGATTTTGAGTTAAATATGAGATACATGGAGTCAATATACCCATCTATAAGAGATTATCTTACTAAAATTGGTTTTGAGAAGTGGGCTAGTGCTTACTCTAAACAAACTTAAGAAAATCATGATTCACATGAATTACTTGTTAGCACAAGAGTGTAGCAATGAAAGAATCAATCGTGGAAGCACTTTAGTTAAATAAGGAAAATGCAACCTGTTATGATTTTTTCTTTAAATTATGATTCTTTTGTTTGAAAACAAATCCCCTCTGCTTCGGTGACTAAAATTCCTCACAAATCCTTCACATTGATTCCCTTATTTCCTTTAAAATAAAGCAACAGTCATTACAGCTTGTAATCCAAAATCCCCTTAAATTAAGGTTGACCTCTAGCGTACTCATTATTTTTCTCTATTCCCTGTTGATTAACACTTCCCTTAATTTTGTCCTACTGCTGTAAATCTCTATACAACCCTCTTTGGACCGTTGCATCAGATTTACACGCTGATTTTGTTGCTGTCACGAAGTCTGAGATCAAGGTGTTTCTACTACAGCTTTATGACATTATTTTTTGCCTCTTTACATGTTGTTACATAGGTTGGTTCATGCCTTGTATTAGACACATTGGAATGAGCTTGTTGGAACAAGTCTACAAGGATCTTTTATGGTATCAGAGCTCTCCCATAAAGAGGCAGATTCCCGATTCAATCCTTACTGATTTGTGTAATAAACTCATGGCCAAACTTGAAAATTCCCTCACAATCCAGTCATTCCACCAATATACCAACCTCATATCTCTCAAACTCAATGCATCAATTTATTTACTATGAAGATCACAAGTCATATCATTAGTGAGAAGTCTAGGCATTGAGCAACATCTCCATAGTAATAATATTCCAGATGCAGAATTGGAGTATAATGATGGAAATAGAACTTCTTGTTGGGTTTTATGTCAAAAAACTTGTGGTTTGTAAACATTAAACATATTCTTCTATTATCGATAAAGTTGTTATCGAGGTTATTCAGTTATTGAATATGTGAATTGTTGTTCATATAACCCTAAATCCAATAAACTAAGAACTCATTGCTATAGTATGAGTACTTGAACTATATGTAGACATAAAAGTGGATCAAGTTCAAGTACATAACAAAACGGTCTATAATATAAGGATTAGGCTGGGTACCTTATCTTGGGGACACTACAGATGTGACTCACTTTGTATTTGATACAAATGATATGATCCTGAATCGTTCATGTAGAGACATGTGAGTGGGGTCATCCCACGCAATGATTTTGTATGAGATTGGACCAAGAAATAGTCACTTTTACTTTATAACACTGTTTACTGTTAAGACTGACTATTTCAATTACGATGACCTAGGTAACTCGATTTTAATCATGAGCTAACTATGAACTCCTGTTTATTCTGGTTTATCCTTAGATCTGCATGGGTGAGAGTGGCTCGACTTCGCCGACTCAATAAGCCTCGTATTTCAAGGGTAAAATCAGGTAGATAGGTTGAGACATAGTCCCGCAAGAAGAAATTCACTTCTACCCGTTTTTAGGGATAATAGAGAGGTTGTTCCCTTAAGTGCTGATTCCAGGTCTTGAACAAGGGGCCCCACCCTCTCATTGGTCCGAGAGGGACTTAGTTTGATGGTTGGACCACAAACCAATTGTTCACTAGAGGGTCAGTGGCACTTAAGGAGCAAGAAGTTATCCAAGGGTTAAACAGTAATTTTGATCCAACTGAGATTACGAACAACCTGTGAATGATTGACTTACTAATCATGGTTATATCGAGTGGACAAAAATATATCTACAGTGAGGAGAGTGCAGCTACAGGCTTTAGTGGAGTGTCTCGATAGTTAAGGAATGATGGTTAGCTGAGTTAAAGAGTTTTACCGGTTAATCTCGGATCATTGGACCTCATGATTTATAGGTCCATTAAGTCCTTCTGCTAGCTCATATCAGACTAAACTTTAGAACAGTGTGGTGAAAGAATTTGAATCATTCAAATTATAATTGGGGAGTAAACGTTAATTATATACGATATATTTAACATTGAATCATTTAATTATGAATTAAATAATAAAGAGAGTTGATAATATTTAAATATGATTTAAATATTAGATATATATGAATAGGGATTCATATTCAAGCAAACAGATTACAAAAAGTCAGGATTATGGCAAAATATTAATTTAATATTTTATATTAAATTAATATTTTTTTTTTATGAAAATTAATTTCATTTAAAATTAATTAGTTGAAATTTATTTCAAAATAAAATTGAAATTAAATCACTTTAGTGGGTTTTTTCATAATTTTTTTTTTAAATCAATTTCAAATGTGAGTGGATTTATCCAATTTTCGTGTTAGTATGACTAATCAGTATTTTGTATACTTGTAAACTCATGGTGAAGCCACAAATCCCACTTAACCCTCTTTGTCTTAATGTCAAATTTTGGTCAATTTAATTTGCTTGTTAAACTTCAATAAAATTGAGAGTTTAATGGTTGAAAATAACTAATGGAAAAAAAAAGATGGATTTTTGTTGAAATTCTCTCAAGAACACCAAGAACACCAAAGCTCTCCAAAACTTCCAGTTCCCTAAAATTCACCGCAATCTTGGATCCCACAATCTGTTCTAAGGCTGGAGAATAGTAGAGAAAACTCTAGCGTTGGTCTACGAAACGTTCATGATAGGAATCATTAAGAAACATGGTGGATTTTGAGCTTCAAAGGTTGGCTTTCTTGAACTTTTTTCTTATCTTTAGTGCATGTTTATCGTTTTAATTGAGCAAGTTAGAGTGCAATTTGATCCAATCTGCTGTTCATGCATGTGAATTACTCTTACACTTCTAACCCTTTCTACTCGACTTGGCCCAATAATGGTGACCTTTTGACCTCATGGTTGTTTGGAATCATATCCGAAGAAGTCTCGATAATGATTGCAGTGTAGGAGAATGAACATCAAGTATGGAATACATTGGAGGAAACTTTCTTATCCGTCACCAAAGAAAATGAAATACATGTAAGTGAGGCTGAGCATTGCTTGAAGAAGGGAAACCTCTCAACTGGCGAATATATTAAACAATTCAAAGCGCTTAGTCACAAACTCGCAGCTATGAAGAAGCCAATGGATGACATAACCAAGTCTTCACACTAGCAAGAAGACTTGGACCAAACTACCAAAATTTCAAGACAGCTACGCAATCAAAGGCACCATATTCCACATTCAATCAATTTGTTCTTGCCCTCAAATCCCATGACCAAATGAACCATTTTAAAATTGAAGAAGAAAATAGCACAAACCCCAATCTCAATCAAACATTTTATACGACAATGGAAAGAAACAGAGGCAGAGGAAGAGGTTTTTTTTTTCTGTGGAAGAGGCTTTCAGCCTAATTGCCAACCTTCTATGCAAAACAAAACAACGCATCAGCCTTTTTCTTTGAAGCAACAGACTACCTTCTCACTAAACCAGCAAGGAACAACCACTCCATCTCATCAAGGTAACTCTATAGTGTGTCAGATTTGTTGTAAGACTAATCACACTACCTTAAAGTGTTGGAATAGGCTTGACCACACATTTCAACCCAGCGACATTCTAGCCGCTCTAGCTACATTATCCATAATAGAAGAAAATGATGAAAATTTGTATGCAGACACTGGAGCTACTGCCCATGTTCTAAACAATTCAAGTATTCTTTCAAATGCACATAGTTATCATGGAAACGAAAAAATGTATGTAAGTAATGGTGAAGGTCTAAAAATAACTAAAATAGGAAATGGAATCTGGCATACAAAATACAACACATTAAAATTAGAAAACGTTTTAGTTGTTCCTGTTATGAAGAAAAATATTTTGTCCATAAGTAGATTAACCACTGATAATGATTGTCTTATAACGTTCTCTACAAATGAATTTATGATAAAGAACAAGCAAAAGAAGGTCATTGCAAAGGGAACTAGGAGACACAGTTTATATGCACTTGATGTGGTTGTTGAACCAATTTTTTCTGCTAAAAATTCTACTTTTGGTAGTTTTAATGATTCAAATAAAGTCAATTACTCTACGTGGCATAAACAAATGGACCATCTAAATGAAACATCATTAAAGGTTCTTTGTAATAGACAAATGGTAAGTGTAATAAACTGGAAAAAGACAGTGTCTAATTGTCCTAGTTGCCTAATGAGCAAAAGCTGTAAGTTACAATTTAAGTCAAATAATGAGATTAACACATTTCCTTTAAATAAAGTACATTGTGATCCATGGGACCTGCTCCCACTCCTTCCTATCAAAATTGCCATTATTATGCAAGTTTCATAGACGATTATTCTCGCTATACATGAACTTTTCCTTTAAAAAGGAAATCTGATTTCCTCTTACGCTTTAGTAAGTTTAAGTCTCAAGTTGATTCGACAGGAAAATAAAAGTTTTGCAAATAGATGGCGAAGAAGAATTTACATCTTCGAACTTCAAAAATCTCCTTGACGAAAGTGGAATACAATATCATATGTCATGTCCGTACACACCACAACAAAATTGTGTAGTAGAGAGAAAACATAGACATGTAGTCGAAATAGGTTTGGCACTTCTCTTTCAATCTAATGTACCTAAGACATATTGGGTAGATGCCTTTCTTACTACTACTCATCTCATAAATCGAACCCTCTACTACTCTTAACATGCATACTCCTTTTGAAAAACTTTTCACTAAGAAGCCTATTTTTAATAATCTTAGACTTTTTGGATGTTTGTGTTTTCCTTACTTGAGAAACTAGATTAAAAATAAATTTTCCAAGTGAACGTATCCTTGTGTCTTCATAGGTTACAGTACCTCACGTAAGGGATATAGATGTGTGGATCCTAAAATAAATCGTGTTTGCATTTCAAGGCATGTTGTGGTTGATGAACAAGTCTATCCTTTTCAAGTATCACAAACACACAAAATCTGAGGTATCTCATTCTTATAATCTTGAGGTAACTAACTATGTCGATGAGCATAAATGGCTTTGTCCTGAAGATAATAGTAACATCGACCAGCCCATGGCTTCCTTAAATTATATTGCTACAAAGAAACATGCACATCATTTTGATGACTTTGTCCCTATAACACATTCTCAAAATTCAGAACCTAATTATACTACTATGGAGGTACCATAAATTGCTTTCTCTCCTAGTCGGTTGTAGTACCCATCCGCTAGATAACAACCTTATAGCAGTACATCAGAAACTGATAGTGTTCGTAGACAGCACCAGCACACTTCAGAATTTATACCTACCAGTATAGAAAATCCTCTTGCCAAAAACACTTTAAATTCTGTCTGTCTTAAGGTACCAAAAGCTGAAAAATTCTCCCAGCAAGCTACATAACACTTTAGCTGGAAAAAAGCCTCAAAATGTTAGTCTTGTCATCATGCCTCCTCAATAAATAGATCACTATATTGAACAAAATCAGGAGACGAAATTGTCAACCGCAGTGTCCTCCTTCAGCCATCTTCTTAATATTACAGACCAACACTATATTGAGCTTCCCATTGATCAGACACCAAATAATTCAATTGCAACCAAGTACTACCTACTCAACCTTCAGCTCCCACATGACCAACATCACCTTATAGAAACCCTCATTCTATCATCACGAGGAGAAAACGTACAAACCTTTCTCACCAACCTAGATCTGCTCCCTTTATAGAAGACACCCCAGCTCCAGGTAAAATAGCTATAACCACCACTACTATTGCTCCTCACCGATTCACTAATTCTCAGGTGAATGAACCACAAAGTTATAAAATGGCTCTCAAAATTCCTCATTGGAAGGGAACAATGGATGAAGAGATACAAGCCTTACTCCAAAATCAAACATGAGAGTTAGTTGAGCGACCTTCAAACACCAATATCATTGGAAGCAAATCGATATACAAAACTAAGCTAAAAGAGGATGGCTTAATCGAATGATTTAAAACTAGACAAGTTGCTCAAGGCTACACTCAAGTGGCAGGAATAGACTACAATGAAACGTTCAGCCTAGTAGTCAAATACACCACCATAAGGCTGATTCTAGCTCGTGCAGTCTAACACAATTGGCCACTCAAACAACTTCATGTTAAGAATGCCTTCCTCCATGGATATCTCAAGGAAGACAGTTACATGGCATAACCTCCAGATTAGGTTGACTCTAACTTTCCAAATCATGTTCGTAAACTAAAGAAGTCCTTGTATGGGCAAAAACAAGCCCCAACAGCCTAGTTTGATTGTTTATCTCAATTTTTAATGTCCAAAGGCTTTGTATGTTGTAGCTACGATCCTTCTCTTTTCATTCTTATGCAAAATGACTGTGTGGCCTTTATGTTAATATATGTTGATGATATTATTCTCACAAGAACAAAACCAAGCTTTCTAACCCATTTTATTGGTATCTTCAACACTGAATTCTCATTCAAAGATCTAGGGGAACTACATTTTTTTCTTAGGAGTAGAAGTCGAAGACACATCTCGAGGAAAACACCTTACACAAGTCAAATACACCCCAAAGATCCTTGAAAAGGTGAAAATGCTCAATGCAGCTCTATAGCCACGCTAATGGCCACATCCAAATTTGACAACCCCAAGAATCATGATCTAATAGATTCTACTACCTACATTAGTCTTGTTGGCTCCCGATAGTATCTCACTCTCACGCGACCAGATATTGTTCATGCCGTGAATCAAGTGTGCCAACACCTTCAAGTACCTCAACTCAACATTGGCAAGCAGTCAAACACATCCTTCGCTATCTTAAAGGAATAATCACTCATGGTATTTCATTCTCTAGACATAGCTCTATGAATCCTTATGCATGTTGTGATGCAGATTGAGGAGGATGCACAACTACAAGAAGAAGCATCACTGGATTGTATGTATTCCTAGGAACAAATCTCATCTCCTGGTTTTCAAAGAAACAACCAACTGTTTCCCTTCCAGTGCTGAAGTAGAATACCAAGCTATGGCAAATACAACTATTGAACTCATGTACATATCCCTTTTACTAAAAGAAATGCACGTTCACCTACTTAAACCCCCTCAATTATTTTGTGACAATATGAGTGCATTTCATATGTCTATCAATCCTATTTTCCATGCTCGTATTAAACATATCGAACTAGATTATCATTTTGTTTTGGAAAAATTTGCTTTAGGCTCACTAATTACTAGATATGTGCAATCCACTGATCAACTCGCATATATATTCACAACACAACTCTGTAAGGTCACTTTTTGAGGATTAAGAGACAAACTTTTGCATTAAATTTACACGCTGATTTTACTACTGTCATGGAGTATGAGATCAAGGTGTTTCTGCTGCAGCGTTGTGACATTATTTTTTGCCTTTTTACGTGTTGTTAAATAGGTTAGTTCATGCCTTATATTAGACACATTGGAATGAGCTTGTTCTAACAAGTCTACAAGAATTTTTTGCCTTTTCTGAGTGCTTGAATTCAGTTTTGAAATAGTCTAAAGACTTACCTTTGCATCATTGCTTGACTCAATTAGAGAGTTACTTCAAAAATGGTTTTATGATAGAAGTAAATTAGCTTGTTGTATGGACACTATTTTAAGTTCATGGGATGAGGTTGAAATACGCAAACAATTTAATGAATCTCAAAGTTTCATGTTATAGTTTACTAATGATTATTTTATGTTGTTTGTTTATTCCATTGCCTACATTTATTTTATTTTTTGTTTTCCAGATTAAAGATATGAATGATGTTGAATATCACGTAATTGATAGGGGTAATGAATTTATGGTAAATTTGAATGATAAATGTTGCAGTTGTCGTGTTTGGGATTTGGAAGAAATTCCTTGTGCTCATGTACTTGTTGTTATTCATGGGATGAATTTGAATCTTTATTCATATATTTCAAAGTATTATTTTAGTAGTACATTGGTATCATCATATAATGGTTTAGTTCGGCCAGTTGGTAACCATTCAGATTGGAGTTCTGTGGAGGTTAATATTAATGTATTGCCTCCAACAGTTAAACTTCAAGCAGCTCGTAAACAAAGAATACCTTTTGTTGGTGAGGTGATAAAACGCACAAAATGCAGTCGTTGTCGGCACATTGGTTACAATCGTAAAACATGTAAATTTGCTCCTGGTGGACAGTGATGCTTTGGTATATCAATGGTAGATTTGGTGATTGATGGTTTGTAACTAGGCATATCAATAAGTAGGTATATCAATGATTGTGTATGAAGTTTTCTTTTTCTTTTTAGTCGAATGATTGTGTGTAAGAAAGATAGCCTCATTTTTCATTAATCTAAATTCAATTTATAGATTTCAATTATGATAAATTGATTCATCAATTAAGGTATATTAGATGTTTAAATTTAGAATATCACTGATATATCTTACTGTAAATTTAGTATATCACTAAGATATCTACCTGCAAAAATGTATAACATTTACACTGTTATTAAAATTTCTCAAATAAGAAAATATACGTCATTTTTAACATAAAATGCTCATTCATCTATTAAGGTATATCAGTTGTGTAAATGTAGTATATCAGTGATATATCTTCCCACAAAATTAATCAAATCAATTAGAATTTATGATGTGGCAAAAAATTGCAAGTCTATTTCAAGATTCAATGGTACGTCATTATTCAGTTAATATTTAGTCATTTGCAATATCAACTGTTATTAAATTTTTTCAAATAAATATACGTCAGTCATATTAAAAAAAATATTGATTGATCTAATAAGGTATATCAAATTTGTATATTTAATACATCACTGATATATCGATCTATGATATACCCTCCTACAAGAATTGTAAAACAACAAGTGAATAGCATTAACAATCCAAAATAATCCATGGTATATCTACTATCAATCCAAAAGCATCCATATAAAGACTATTATCAATCTAATAGCAGTAGTAGAAATAGTAGAAATCTAAAATCCATTTAAACCTTAAACGAAAACATTTCAGTACTTGTTCATGCTAAAAAGAAATTCATCCATCTTGTGTGAGTTTGAGATCAAAGCTAGGTTGACCGTAATCAGCTTTCTTTCGAGGAGATTGCCTTTTGTTTTTTTTTTTTGAGAAATCGCACTCTTCTCTTACTCTAACAATAAATCCTTCATAGTAGGTTTTGGTCGTCTTTTGGGACTTACATTGTCCCCGTTAGTCTTGTTTACTAGAGTTTGAGCTCTAGTTTTCCTATTTGGAATCCTTTTTTGAATAACCTGAAAAATTAAGTAATTAAATTAGATTATACATTTTTTTTAATTTTAACTAACACATAGAATAGCTAAAAAATTTTACCGCTTTGCTACCTTTTTTAATCTCATGCACTTTTTTTGTATGTTTTTCTTCATCTATCTATAAACAACATCTTGCTAATATAAGGTAAATCATTTATACTAGTGAATCATTGATCAACTGTAAACAAAATCTTAGTAATATAAGGTAAATCATTTATATTAGTCAGTCAATCATTGATCAATATATAAAGGTGTGAATTATCAGGAAACAACATCTTGTAGATATAAGGTAAATCATTCAATTAGACAACAAAATTACTTAAACAACATCTAATATAAGAGTCAAGCATTGTTTAAGTATTGTTAAATTAAAAAATAGAGAACTGATATATCAAGCAAATATAATACATCTAAGCCCCCTCTCCACTTACATTTTGCTTCCTTCCTCTTCATCTTCTTTTTCATCAGTTTTGTCTTTTTTCTCCTCTTATTCATTCTCTTCTTCCAATTCTTTGTCTTTGTTTTCATCCTCATGCACTTCATTTTCTTCATTGATCTTCTATTAATATGAAATCAGTATTATATCAGTGGTATATTGAATATAATACATATAACCGATATATCATAAACAATGTACAAGTAGTAAATTAGTGGTATACCTGTCGTATATTAAATATAATATATATGACAAATATATCATAAACAATGGAAATGTAGTAAATCAGTAGTATATTAGTGGTATACTAAATATAAGACATATCACTAATGTACAATAAACCATGCAAATTAGTGGTATATTTGAAAGGTAAAATCAATGATTGGATATATGTAAAGAACAATATTTCACTCTTACCTTTTGATTTTCAGCATAAGTTTTTGCATAGTCAATTGCCTTGTTGATGTTCATCTTAGATTCAAGTGTTTCTAGACTCACTGGTGAAGGTTGATTCTTTTGCAGTGATTCTTGAGATTGTTTGAATGCTTCAATTTCAACTTTTTCAAGAAGTCTTTCATTTATCCCTTGTATCTTCCATCATTGAAGTCAGCATTCCCAGCATCTTATCTTGTACCTTCTTCATTTCGTCAATTTCTTGTTTTAAAGTAATTTTGTCCATAGACTAGGGTTCACTCATTTCTTCCTCCACAACATCTTGTTGCTCCTCAATATTTTTTTAATCTTTCTTCCATTTCATGTATTGATTGTGGTACAAATATCTTAAAGTAGTTGGAAGCCAAATCATCATCGATAGCAACCATTGGAATAACAGAGAACTGCATAGCAAAAAAAGTTGATTTGTCATTAATATACGTTAATTAGCTGATATATAGTAAATCAGAGTAAATTTAACGATAACAAACTTACATTTATTGTCTTGAATATGTTTTCATGCAATTGGTTCCAATCTGGTTGGTCATCTGATTCCCATGATAACATTCTTTGGCTTTCAACAACCAGTTTTCTCGTTATTTAAACTATGTGTTCTAATAGTTTTGGTATTATTTCTTAGGCCCAACAAACTAAAACGTGAGGAAATCCATACAACAAAATACATGAAGATACATTCCTTGCTGCGTTTTTATGTGGTGAGGTCAAATGCTAGCCTACCCCGTGGCAATTTTTTAAAGAATGCGTCATCTTCCACCATGCTGATATGCTTCAGAGTTGTTGGAATATGAAGCATTCAATAATGTAAAGATTCGATAGTTTGACCATTATATAATCATTTCCATAGCCAATGCCTAAAGTTGTACTTATATCCCTTCTATCAATCGTTTTATGGTTTTTGAATACTTTGTCCTAAGTACAACCTTCTCCTCTTTTGGACCATCTTGGGCCTTGGAATATTCTTCACAATTCAAGCCAGTCAGTAGACAAAATTCCTTAATTCCAAATTTTGCTTTGGTTCCATTGAAGTTGAAACTAAGTACATCACGTGTATCTTTGCAGATAATCTCCTAATCAAATGTACTAATAATTGAGGTGCACATTTCTTAAGTCCAAAGGAAAGTAAATGTCCAAAAGGTCCATCCTTAAACATGTCTAATTGGGTTGGAGTTAAACCGTTTGTAACGATATCTATGTATTCTAACTTTGATTAGAACTGCACCTTTGTACCCAAATTCCATTCACACTTAGAAATATTAATTGTATCATTTTCCTTTCCAAGTAAAATATAGTAAATCAATGGTTTATCAATACTCTATCTTATAGTATATCATTCCTAATATGTTATATCGTTGATAATGACTACCAATGATATAATATATTAGTATAGTTATAAATGCATAAGCAAAATATACAAGTATGAGTACATACACTGCTTTCTTGATCTTTGGAATTTTTCTTTATCTTTCTTCTTTTTGAAGTACCTTCATCAACCAATTTCTTTCCTCTTTTTTTTGTCTACTTTTTTTGCAGTCACTTTTCTGGTCTTCACTTTTCCTTTTTCCTCCATTTTTTCTAATACAAGAAGAAAGAAGTAAACTTGACATTGTAGTGGAATCGATCACATGGGCACGTTTTAGGGAAGCGTTCTTAGTTCAGTACTACCCTACTGCAACACGTTTTGAAAGGCAGACAGAATTTTTAAACTCGAGAAAACCAGTCGAATGACGGAGGAATACGAGCGAGAGTTCACCAAGTTGTCACGATTCGCTCCAGAGATGGTGGACACTGATGCCAAGAAGACTGAGTGTTTCATCATGGGGCTCAAGGACGGAGTTTGGGGGATAGTAGTAGTCTGCTGCTCACAAGACTATGCAACGGCCTTGAACGCAGCCTCCCTGATGGACGCAAAGCGAATTGATGTGTAAACACAAATAATGTCAGGGGCCAGCAATTCCCAAATAGTAGCAACACCAAGATCTAGTTTGGGACAAAAAAGGAAATTTGACACAACGACGACCAATCATCCTCAGCACATCCAAGATAATAATGCCATACCTAACTAGAATCAAGACCAAGGGCAACAGGCTAAAAACTATGACCGGCCATTGTTTAGGACTTGTGGAAAACAATACCGAGGATGTTGCGTAGCGGGCAACACACTTTGCTTCAATTGCAATAAGGAGGTCCATATAGCTTGGTATTGCCCAAAGAATACAAGAGGAAGAAATGTAGACCAAGTGGCCGATCAAACTCAAAAGTAACAACTTTCAAGGATGAAATTCTTAAGGTGGGTGAGTTGTAACGTCCCATAATTTAATTAGTTCATATTATGAGTTGTTGAATTATGTAATTAAGGGACTAAGTTTTTAATTATTTATGTGTGTTTGGGGGGGAATTAATAATTGGTGTTTAATTAAATAAAGGGGTGATTTTATTTGGTGAAAATTGGGAAAATTAAATAATGGCAATTTTGCAAATCTAGAGACTTAGGTTAGGGTTGAACGGTTGAGGTGAACCCTATAAGTATATTCTTGGGGACCTAGCCACCAAAACTTTTTCCCATTCGAAAAAGAAAAAAGGTCATCTCCAATTTTTCCCCTCTTTTTCCTTCCTTTTTCACCAAAAAATCACCTCTCCTCCCCGAAAATTGTCTTCCTCTCATAGGCAGCGGCGACAGCAATAGCGGCGGCAGGTGGCTGGCAAGGCGTTTTTCTTCGTTCTTTTTGGTTTTTCCCAACCTCTCTCGCTCCATGTGGGTTCAAATTTTGAGGATGGCTTCCTTATCACTTCCTCATATCACAACCAAAACATGTAAGGCATCGAAGCTCTCAAACTTCGTGTTTCCCTTGGTTTTTCCTAATTTAATCATGTTTTTGTCCTACTCTCGACCTTTAAGGAAGCATTTTTGGAGAAACGAAAGTTCATAAAGAAGCACGAAGTTGAGATCTATGCGTTAGTGGAAGTAGAATCACGATCGGAGGTGTGGTGAGGCAGCAAGCGCGACAAAAGGCAGTTGGGATGGCGACGCGTGTACCATACGCACTGAGCTTGTGGTTGCGTGTAGCGGCCCGTAGCTACTCTGATCTGCGCGATTCCAACGACGTTGAACTTTTGACAGTGAGTAGATTCCAGAACTAGTCTCTGTTGTCCATTTGGGGCAGTGCGTGAGAGGCACTCGCCGGACGTTTTTTCCCTGTGTCTTTTGTTCCCTCGAAAACCCTAGCTTTGCTTTTGAATTTTAGAATTGATTGGAATTTAGAAAGTTAATTAGGGTACATTTTTTGAAACTTGGACTTAGGTTGTTTAACGAATCAAGTACTGGACCACTTGGGCTTTCACTTGTTGTTTTTCTTGAGAATTGAGGTAAGTGACTTCGATCCTGGATAAACCATTGGGCTAGGTTGGTAATTGTTTGACTTGTTCAATGTGTGTGCTTAATATGCCTATCTTATGTGTTTTCTTGAGAATGTGAGCATGAAGATAGACCAGCATCATGAGCATGTTGTTTGGTTGATTGCTTATGTGAATGTTATATGTTATGGACTTCGATCATATGAGGATTATGGATGATAGGGGTATCTTCGGAATATTATGTGTTGGATGCCTTGAAGCTTCGAATTATATGATATGTGTTTGGGACCTATGTATAGTTATGGATTGTGTGTTGCACGTTCATATGTTGGAGCCATACCATCTCTGTTTAGTGTTGTGTTTAGGACCTCCATGAGATGTATTCTCCACTTTGTGCTGCTATGTGCACTCAGGTTTTCCACGAGATTTTGTATCTTTGCTTACTGTCGAAGTGAAACCTCCATGAGATGCATTCTCCGCTTTGTGATGCTATGTGCTCTGTGGTGCCTCTAGATGGTATACTCTTGTGAGAGATAGGGAGTAGGTCCCATATGAGATGCATGACTGTTTGTGTTCGCATGTCCGACCCCAGGGGTCGGAGTTACTTACTGGGTATATTTGATATGCTCAATCTTTTCCTTTTATTTTTTTTTTTAGGTTAGAGTTAGGACTACTTGAGTGGACGATGAGGAGCAGTTGCATAGGGGCCATGGTCGCACGTTTCTATCTTCTGTATGATACTTAGGAGTTACATAGTTTTAAGTGTGTTGAAACTCAATGTCATACTTTTGAACTATGTTTAGTGTTCTTTTTCAATTGCTTTGAAACTAGGGATCTCATCATGTGTTCTAATGTGTTTTTGGAACATTAGTTATTTCTGCATTTATGAAATTTTGCTTCCAAGTTTGAGAAAATGTTATAACTTTTGTATGCATGCTAGTAGCGACCCTAGGTGGTCTAAGTCCAGAAGCCTAGTCGTTACATAAATCATTTACTTTAAGACATAACATAGAAAGGAAATTAACATTTAAATCATATAATCAAGTAAGTCAATTAATGCCATCATGTAAATCATGTAAATCATGTACATCAACATTTTCATTTTTGAAATATGAAAATCTAAAACAGAAGTTAGTAAAACAGCCGGAAAATATACTTAATATTTGTTAAAATTTTAAAACAAAAAATAGAGAAAAACAAGAAAAAAATACCTAAAACTAGAAGTTTACTATTTCATAGAATAGAGAAAGACCTTTGATATACCTAATAATTTACGTTTGATATATCTAATTTATTTTTAAAGTTTCAAAACAAAACAGAGAAAGATATAATTCAAAATGTTGTTGAGAGTATACTGTAATATACATTCGATATACCTAATGTATTTTCAAAGTTCCAAAACAAAAATAGAGAAAGCTAATATATACGTTTGATATACCTATTTTATTTGGAAAGTTTCAAAACAAAAATAGAGAAAGATATTGATTAGAAAGATGTTTAGACTATATTGTAATTTACATTCAATATACCTAATGTATTTTCAAAGTTTTAAAAGAAAAACAGAGATGGATGTCATATACATTCGATATACCTAATACATTTTGAAAGTTAAAAAAAAAAATCATGTTGATATGATAACATTTAAAAAGAGAAAGAGAAGTCATGAAAAGTACCTTTGATTGAAGTCGTTATAAGGATGAAGATGTTGAAAATGCTACGACGATGGCCAAAGAGAATGAAGATATCTGAAAAACTGAAAAGTGAAGAGAAACGAAGAAGAATGTGAGAAGAAGATGAAGCGAAGCAAGAAGAAGAAAAATTGACAAGAAAATGAAAAAAGAAGTTTGCATGAGAACTACCTCGGATGAAGTTGAACAGATGTGGTTCGAAACGTGGGCGCGAGGGTTACATAGTGTGTATTTGGGCGCCAAAATGAAAGGCAACATGGTCTTTTTGCATTATTATTTTTGGCTAGCCCAGTGCGTTTTGCTATGTTTGCAAAACCCATAAAGCCTTGCTACATTTTCTAATATTTTTGCCTATTTTGCAATCCATGCAAGCGACTCGACATTCTTCTTCTACTATGCTGGGTTTCATAAATCCTTCTCGACCCAATTATGATGAGTCCAAAAATTCAAGCCAGCTACAAGCTCAAAAACCAACCTCCAATGTTGTGATGGGCCAAACTCTATTAACCACCATCGACTTAGTGGATGTTGCCGCTACCATGTCAATCCGAATATAATCTCATTGACAACACCCAATATGGCTTTAGTGCCGAAAATAGGAATAAATGGATCAAACGCCCATTCTTGGAAGAGAGTGAATCGGTGTACAGAAGGTTTTGGTGGGGATGGTGTTTTAATGTCTTTGGAAACAACCAACTCAAAAGGAAAAGGAAAAGAAAAGTGGAAGTAGAGGAGAAAAAAGAGGCTAAGGAGAAAAAAAATAAAGTAGACGACTTGATTTTCATGGAGAATTCAACGGTAGAGCCTGCGAAGAAGTTAGTGCAATATTATGAACCTCATGTTTTGTTCCTCATGGAAACAAACGTGAGGCAAAATAGGATGCATAGCTTTAAGGAGAGGCTTCATTTTACTAATATGTCTTGTGTTGATTGTGTTGGTTTGAGTGGTGGCTTAACACTTTTCTAGAATGATGACACCACTATTAATTTAATCATTTATGAATCCTATTAATCCTATTAATAGATTTTTAATGATTAACCTTATTCCTAATCACATTAGAAATTATTCCACATAAGTCTATCTTAATTAATTTTAAACTATTTAAATTAATTTTAGACCTATGTTTGCATGCAACTCTTTATTATAGGTTTTAGGTCTAATTTATTAATAACATAACAAT